>JAAXCT010003030.1:0-47354 GCA_012490785.1 Eragrostis nindensis | reverse complement strand
TTCTTCCGCCCTAACGTATGCAGGTGGAGAAAACGCACGCCTCTTCGCTGCGTTCCGTCCGAACGCCGCGCCTCTAGATCCGCGCCGGCAAAGCGACGCGACGCCTCGCGTCCGACGCCTCATGGGCCCAGGTGGTAGGGAAGCTGGTTTGGGCCCCCAGGTAAAGCGGCTAGGAGCTGTAAACGCTCCGACGGCCCATTCCCGGCCCAAGAGTTCATAGGCCGGCCCAACGTTGGGTTCGACGGCCGCTCTGGGCCAAACAAGAGTAAGGGTAATCAAAGGGGCACCAGCGGCCAGTACCCGTTTGCGCGAAAGCGTGCGGGCCCCTGTCGAATACGTCCGAGTTCGAGGACGAAATAAGCCCATGGTTTGCTCACACCGAGAGCTGGCAACGAGCCACCGAGACCGTTCGAACGGACTCGGAACTAAATGGGACAATCTCCCGGATCATATGGCACTGACCCCCGCTGTTCTCAACTGGGTCCCCGCTAAGGGCAACCAGGCGCCACTCGAACGAACCCGTTTGCAACTCAACCGGCACCGCCCATCGAACCATCGAGGAATGGTGCGGACGGCCCCCGATCCTCCATCCTCCCAACAGATGAGGAAGGAGAAACGATCAAAGTCGAAACGGTCTTCGGCCGGACCCCCGAAACGATCGGGGGCTCGAAGGCATGCATTCGCACAGAGACCAACAGCGTGGTCGGAACACAAACTAAAGTAGGTCAATCAAATTAAAGCCTCTTTATTCCATGGTTTTTCTTCGTACAAAGTCGATCGAAAGACCGTTAACAAGAAAGAAGGTTACATAGGTCCCATGAATCCATGGATGGGCACAAGTGGCCGGATAAAAAGGCCTAAAGGCCAATGCTGGACCCACTCGCAGCAAAAACTCCTAGGAGCGAATGGCACCAGCCATCGGCGCACGAAGGCCGATGCTGGCTCCACACTCCCCGGAGGTCTGGGGTGAATGGAACCAGCATATCGGCGCCAAGGACTCTACCTCGAGGGTGGCGGTGCTCAATCCAAGGCCACGTAATCCTCGCAGGAGCGACTCCTGGGACGCCGATGGTCGACGGGAGCCCGTCTAATCCTCGCGGGAATGACTCCGGGTCCGGTGAGCAACGCCAAAGCAAGACGAGAACCTGCGGCGGCGCCGGCGAGCACCGGCCGAACGACGACGGCCGGCCTGGGTCCCTGGCTCGGGTCGTCATCCCCTCCCTCGTCGGAGGAGAGGATGATGACCTCAGGCTTTTCCGACTCAGGCATCGAGCTCTCCGGCTACCGGATCCGGAAGCACCACCGCGAGCGAAACCGCTTCGACCACCTGAACTAGATCTTGGCAGGAGCCGGAGACGGAGGAGGCAAGAGGCGCGAAGCTAGGGTAGGGAGAGTGACGCCCTCTCCTCTTCCTTCTCCCTTCGAGGTTCCCTTGCGCGAACAAGTTTTCTGGTACTTAGACATGGTGAATTTGAAGAAACCAGGCCAGGGATGCGGGCCTATTTATAGACGCGCGCCCGGTCTAGCATGAACCGGGTGCGTAGGGGGACGGCTGCGAACCCAAGCACTACTCCCTCGCATCGATGCACGTGGGTAAACCCAGCACACCGCGACAAGCGAAGGAAGGACGAAATCCACCCACAGTCAGCCCGTGGGCAGCAGGCTTTCGGCGGCCGCGCCCTCTGGACGAGGTCAGGGAGAAGTCCATCAGTCACCAGATTGCCCGTGGGGCAACGACTCCTCCCCCCTCGGACATAAAAGGGTGCCCGGAGGCTCGGTCATCGTGGCTACGGGCAGACGACAAAGCATGTTGACAAAGCCTCAAAAAGCCTGGAAGCTAGTTTCCTACTAGCCCCCAGCCTCGGGGGCTACACCCGGCGGGTGCGCTCGCGCGCACCCACCGGCGAAATGAAAGGCTACGCCAGGCAGCCGTATCAGTCCCGGCAACAGCACGGCGCTCCTCGCCGGACTCGGGGCTACTGTCGGGTACCCCATTTTCTAGGTACCCTATACAGTATACAATACAAAGCAGGAATACCGATCGAAATAAAAACGGCCTTGTTCATAGTTGAAAGGCAGAGGGCTGGGCCCACGCAATGGCCCAGTCAGGCAGGAGGCGCAACGACAACCTTCGGCCCGAAGAGCTCTCTGCTTCTCACAGCCCCTAAGGGCACGGGCGCACATGGCCGAGTGGGGCACGGCCCATGCCCGGGGATCACGGTTGGTCCAGCGTCAAAGGAGCCCGGCTCGGGCGTGGCAACGAACCCGACAAACCGCGGCGGGAGTCGGGCGCCACAAAGTCGAGCGGCTTCTCCGACCAAACACCGGCCAGCCACCGACCGCCGCCCATATGCTCCGGCCGTGGTCGGGATCGGCGGAGGGCCTCGACCCGAAGCGAACCCGACCACTACGGCTGGGGAAGCGAGTTCGGGAACGGCATGAACGCATTGGTCAAACTCAAGTGTACGGCCGGCCAGTTTCGGATAAAAAGACGCTCCATACCCACTCCTGGACGGTGCGAACGTACACTATACTTACGTACGGCGGAGTGGGGGCGTCGCATCCGAGATTGGGCGTGGAACGGCGAATGCATGCACCAAGTACGCTGAACAGTCACAACAGTACGTGGAATGACCGTCACCACCTCCACACAGAGATCAACAGCGCATCAACAGCAATTAACAGTGCGGACCAGGGAATGGGCGCTCCACAGCGCCCAGACAAGACACGGATGATAACATCGCACGACTTGGCGTGGGATTGCGGCGGAAGCCATTGGAACCGACGAAGACGGCCCGACTCCTCTCCATCCACCGCCCCTTGGCTCGTCTTACTTTTCTTTTCTTTTTCTTCTTTCCTCCATCTGTAACCGCTCTCCCTCCCTTGTCATATAAAAGGGAGGATTGGGCCCAGGAGGAAAGGGGGCTTCAAGGATTGAGAGTCCACTTGTCGCTAACACACACACACACACACACACACAAAAACAAGGCATAGGCAGAGACCTGGGGCGAATCCCACTCTCGTCTACAGCTTGTAACCCCTACTACGAGCAACACGAGCAAGACCGCAAACTGGACATAAGGCTTTCCGTGCCTGAACCAGTATAATCCACCGAGTCAAACGCATACCTCTTGATCACCGTCGAGCCGCGCACAAATTTACTCGTCGGCCGGTTTACTAAACGCTGACACATAGTATAGCATATAAGTTTATTTTTGAGAAAAAAGCACCTCCACGTCTTCGAGGGGGTTTCTTAAGGGACCGAATCTGTGGCGAGGTCGACCGCGAGTCGAAAGGACGCTCTCGCTCGGCTTCGAGGGGCTACTGTTGGGGGAAGGGCCTGGCCTTCGGCGCCCCCCCCCCCCCCCCTCTTTCGGTCCCGCAATCACTCTGGACGAACGAGGCGGCTTTCGGATGGGCGGGAAAGAGTTCGCCATAAAAACAACGGCCCCGAGGAACGAAGTCGAGCTCTTTCGGCCTCACGGACGGAGGGGCGGCCTTCGGTCGTGTCAGGAAAGAGTTCTCGCGGCGGCGTAGCAAGCCATAAGGACCGAAACCGGTCTCATTCGGTCATACGGCCGAAAGGGAGGACATCCGGGCGCGCGTGCTCGGCTAAGCCGCCGGAATCACGTCACACGCGACCGAATCCGCGCATTCGGCCGGGGTCAACCGAATGCCCTGGGTTTCGGGTAACGGGTTCTGGTCTGTTCGTCAGTCCGGACAACGAAAGGGTGATTGGTTCGTCATCTCGTTCTGCGGATGTTTCAGGTGATTCGGATGGCGGCTTGTGGTCCCTAGGAGGAGCAGTTGGGACATGCGGTGCGAGAAGACCAAAAGGCCCTCGTTGGCGCGGAGGAGAGCGTCCCCAGGAGCCCTGGCGGCCGAGGGACATTTTTGTTCATGTAAAAGCCCTACGGGCTCCATAAAAAGGCCCCCGGGACATTTTGGTCATGAATTGATCGAGAAATATAGCTGTAGTGTTGCTTCGGCAATTTGTCTTTCGTCTGATTCTTATCACTCGGAGTAGTTTGCTTTAGGGCTATCCAACATCCTTCAGCAAATTTCCCCAAAATTTCCAAACAAGTGCTTGGGGCAATCTTTAACACCTCATCAAGTTGATCAGCTGAGGTTCCATAAACTAGCATCCTGACAGCCGCAGTACACTTCTCAAGCGGTGAAAGACTATTCCTACCAACTGCATCGACTCTTTGGGTGAAATAAGGAGACCAATCACGAAGTGTGTTTACGATACGTAGAAACAATGGCCTATTCATCCGAAATCTTCTACGGAACATCTCATCGGTATAGATAGGATTTGCGGCAAAATAATTAGCGACAAGATCATCATGCCGTTCTTCTCGATTCCTTGGTATGTACCTCTTTGGACCATTCAGTTGGCGGCGGCGGCGAAGTACAGTTGATGGTTCTCCATCGATGTCAGCCTTCAATTCCTCTCCAATCTTGCTCATAATTTCTTCAAAGATCGCATCTTCTTCTATGAATCGTCAGCGGTGTACACCTCCATAGGATCAAAGTCATCAGCATCTTGAAATTCGTCGATGAAGTCTGGTGGGTCTGGTTCATGCGACATTTTGAGTGGAGATGGAAAATGGAAGGTGACAGTAGCCCCTGCGCCACCTCCTTTTTTTACTGGCATGGGCACTACATGTTCACACTATCATGCATATTCACCCGTTCAGAACTAGTGGAGCATTAAATATTCAGAGTTCACATTCAACTAGTGGAGCACAACACATTCAGAATAGATCTGTTCACATCAGAAACGCCTTACTAGTGGAGCAATTTTAATGAGTGAAGTTCAGAAGCTTTTGTCTTGCAAATATTCAGAGAAATGGCTATTGAATGGATCGGTAAATTATCCTATCAACACAACTATTTGCAACCTTTATAAAGTAGACGATTCATTGTTCAATAATCAATAGCAACAATCATTCAGAGAAAATGGCTACTGAATGGAAACAGCCGCAAGGAAATTCCTGCAGGGGCGGAGCCATACCATATCGATGCTCTTGCAGAGCTGGCCGACGGAGGGCCGCGCGACGCACCCATGCCGCGCGCGCGGCCAGGAGGGCCGACAGCCGCGCCTCGGTGCCCCTGCGTCGACCCCCCGCCGTTGTTCGAGGGCGCGGCGGAGATGGAGAGCACCCCGATAGCTGAGGATGCAGAGCTGACGCGCCTCGAGGTCGGCCGCCGCGGCGCCCATGGTTGCCGGACCTGGCGTCGTCGCCTCGTAGGGAGCGGGGCACGCAGCGCCCGCCGGAGAGCACGCGTCGCCGGCGGAGCGGGGTCGCTGCAGCGAGGGGACTTTCGGCGAGTGGGTGGCGGCACAGAGATGCACGGAGGGGCGTGGGCTGGGAGGCGGTGGATTTGGCGCGCAAATTCCATTCTCGCGAGTTCCTTCGCGCGCGCCCCGCACCGGAAATCTTCCGTCGTCGACTTCCCGTACAACGGTCTGTAGGGAGACGACGCCTTCTCGGGCCACGAGCGTGGGTCGTCGTCTCGCGAACGCCGGGCGAGCTCGTCTACTCGCGAACGGGTTCTTTTTTGCAAATTGTACGGCATACAGACGGGTATACAGCCCCGCTGTACATGCCCTAAGAAGATCAGGGTGCTCATGTCGCTCCATTTATCCCAAAAAAGACTGTCGCTTGTGTTTCGCGAGAAATAACTTCAATTAAATACATATATTAAAAAAATATCATATTGATGATACATAATTAGTATCATTGTGAAGATATTTGAATCTAGATTAATAAATTTATTTGGAGATAAAAAATATTGTACGTTTTTTTACAAATCAAGTCAAACTTATGGCATGCACACCAACGGCGACGGTCTTTTAGAGACGGAGAAAGTAGGGAAGAGAAAAATTAGGGTTTTAGATGTAAAAATACTAGAGACAAAGAAAAGATAGGAGTGTTTTAATAGTTATATTTTGAAATACTAGAGACAAACAAAAAGATATGTGTATATAGGTTCGGCGATGACCGAAAACATGACAGGCAGACTCGAATATGTGGCTGACTTCACTACCTTTTCGCTATTAATTAGTTTCATGCCCAAGGCTTGCCCCGGTACCTCTACTTTTCAACATTATTTTTCTTGGCGTGTTAAGTTTTGAGGGGAAAGATATCACCGTCTGATGCAGTTTTTGATTAGAAACAAAACTTTCTTTTTTATTAAAATATACAGGGTTTTTTTCCTTTAGTCTAGAATATAAATAAGCGCACCAGTTTTTTTTTTTCTCTTTTTCACGTAAAAGTAAAAACAAACATATCAAGTTATAATATTGAGATCTTCAACAATGGTTGGGAAAGTCCCCACCTCGTGTCTCTAGGTTCTTTCATCTTTTTTTCTCTATTTTCTAAGTAATTATTCAGAAATGTATTGTAGAGGGTATTTTAGTAATAATTGAGGTTGTGGTCTTTGCGGAAGTCGATTAATCGATTCTTTTCCTTGCCTAATTCCTATACAATCAAAATCAAAACAAGCATTTTGGTGGAATTCATAATTATCTTTACCTAAAAATTTGATTATAAGTGCCCTCAAACATGCTCTAACTTTATGGATTTATAGAAAATATTACCAACATTTATCTCTAATTCTCAAAAAATATATATCTCTAACAGTATGTTTATTGTGAAAACATATTCTATTACTAAATTAAATTAGGTAATAGTGCTTATTACATATCATAAATATGAACAGAATTTGTGTATATTTTAGTATTTTATAAACAAAACTTTGACTCTTTAAAAATGATATATATCATAAATATTTAATCGCAGGATAAAATGCAAGAAATTGATTCGTCGGCGGAAACAACCACCAAGCGGCTGCGGATTGATCAGTTTGGACTCTCTCTTGCGGCTCTGAAGTCGGGTTGCAATTCTCTTGTGTTTAGTTTGCGTTATTAGTCACATGCTTGGGTAGCTACGACTAGCTACGATTGTGATTGTTCAGCAATCAGCAGTAGAGCAAAGATTAGAGCAGGCAGGCAGCTTTACGTGGCCCGTTTAAACACGCAATTATTAATTGTCGCCATGCATCCATCTTAGCGTACGTACAAGGTCACTGTTTCAACTGTCAAGAGAGATGGTGAATCGTTTGCTTGCTTATTTTCGTCATCATAATAATTCCATTGACTTCCACGTCAAAGTCTCGGCGTCTACATATACCAAATGTTTGAAAAGCGGCCACCGGTAACATATGGGCTGTTTGGTCCGCCAACGCCTCCGACACCAGTTGAGGCATCGCCGAAGCAAAGGCAAAAAAAAAAAACCATGATCACCACCACAACTATGACAAGAATTAACGTAGCAAGCCAACACCAACTACGTCGAATCAAACACCATATAACATCCTTCTAAATCAAGCTGCATAAGTGATCTCGGCTCAACATAAAAAGTGCAAGTAATTATGTATAAAGAAACAGTGACACTTAATTAGCTGTAATATGATGCGTCGAAGCCAATAAATAGTACTCCTATCCCTCTCCATTCCACATTATAAAAGGTCTTCAATAGCTTTTGTCATGCACTTAGATATATACTATGCCTAAATACACATTGTAAAAGATACTAAAAAACATCTTATATAATATGATTTGGAATTGAGGGAGTATCTCTCTTAATGCCCGAGGCAGGGCAAAACTAGGACATTAGTTATTGGTGTTAGTTCTTTAAACATAGTGTTATAATACCAACCTAGAAGAAGCATATGTTAGTCTTGAAGAGAAGAGGGTTTCTAATAATGGAGTCTCCATGTTATCCTATATGTGACACGCTAAAGAAAATTCTCAAAATTCTTAAAAATCAGTATATAAAGCCTTTAATTTGGTAGATCCTGCTGAATCCATCTCTTAAGTCCGACTGATCTCTTGAAGGTAGGTAGATAGAAGTGATAGTACACTACGATAAAGGGAGAGGGAAGCCGGCCAGTAGCAAGGATGATGATAGTCAATTCTTTTTAGTAGTACCTCCTTCCCGAAAAAAGTGACATTTTTAACTTTCAAGCATCGTGTTTGACTATTTTGTTTTATTCAAAATTTTGTGTAAATTATAAAATAAATAAATCAGTATTAAAGTATCTTAAATCTATATCTATATCTATACTCTATCTATACCTAATAATAAAGAGGTAAAAGTTATGTCATCCAACTAAGAGATCAACTTGATAACCGTCATGTGGCAATAATCATGTACGGGCCTATTCCGGTGTTAGATACTCATGGGCTGGCTGGGCCTGCAGTAAACACGCTCGACAATCAAAACTGGTCCATCATGTCATGGGCCTAGGTGGACCTGTAAGTTACACACGCTGAGGATGTACAAGCATTCACAGGCAAAGCAACACAATGCACAGATGGACGAAACTCAATGGCAGGGCAAAAAAGAGCAGAGCCTATCGAACCAAATCAAGAGAAGAATATACCATATTTCTATACCTTTTCCTAATCTTAAATATAACAATGTAGCAATAGGTTGAAAAAAAAAAGTAAAAACACACACCCAGACCCTAGAGTTCTCGCTTGATACAAACACAGGAACCATCTAATCCCAAAAAAAACAATTCTTACAAAAGGTCTTGGAAATATATATACATATCAACATTCAAGTGTACAAGGAAGTTAAATAAAGAGTAAAATACACCATAAGTCTTCAAACTATTTGTCTCCTCTTATCTACGTCCTAAAACTTTAAACCAACTATCTATGTCCTCAAACTATTTGTCTCATTTCATCTACGTGCTTAAACTTTCAAACAAACTATCTAAGTCCCTTATCGGCCCATGCGCATGGTGTCGTGCCATGTGGCCGCCTCTGGTTGCTCCTGCATGGTACTGTTTGGGTGTTGACTTTAGCACCCCTCTTTTTATTTGCAAAATTCATATCTAATTATCCAAAGCCCTAAAAATAGCAAATAACATGTCCATTTTGATCATCTCAATGAGCCATTTGCAATGGTATACTCCGTTTTACCATTTTATATAGGAGGTTCTGTTACATATCCTTTTAAGCATTTTATCTACAATCGGCTGAAGATCCTCCCTCCTCAGTTTTTCATAGTGTAGGGGAATCCCTAAGTATTTAATAGGGAAATTTCCTAAAGGACAATTGAATATATGAGCAATATCTTATGCTATTTCTACAGGAACATTCATGGGAATGATCTCACTCTTATGAAAGTTGATCCTCATACCTGAGATCTGTTCAAAACCAAAGAAGAATGCCTTTCAAATTAAGCAAATGATTCCTATCTATATCTGAGAACAGAATTGTGTCGTCGGCATACTGGAGAGAAATGATGCCTTCATGTTTAAAGCTACCACCTATGCCACAAATAAGCCCCTCTCTTGCTCCTCTAATCAACATCCTAGTAGAATGTCTCCTACTAAATTGAACAGCAAAGGAGATATGGGATCCCCCTGTCTCAGACCTTTTCCTGTTTGAAGAAGCTACTTTCTACACCATTAACATGACTCCTACTGAACCTCCTAAAACTATCCTTTTTATCCAATCAATCCAACAAGGGCTAAATCTCTAGTTTATAAAATCTCAAAAGGAAATCTAAATCAATCCTATCATAGGCTTTTTCATAGTCTAGCTTAATATCACTCCTGGTTCTTTATCTTTATGTAAACTATGAACTAACTCGTGGGCAATGACCACACTCTCCAAGATGTACCTACCTTGAATGAAGGCACTTTGATGTGGCAAAACTAATCTATTGATCACTCTTCCCAATCTTAAGGTAAGGCTTTAGAAAAAATTTTGAAGCTACAGTTTATCAAACTAATAGGCCTAAACTTTTTCATCTCAGTTGCACCTTCTTCCTTAGGAATCAGAGTAATCAGAGCATAGTTGAGTCTTTGGAGGTCTAATTTCCCCTGATGGAGGTCCTCAAACATAGCAATCAGATCTTTTTTCACTATATCCCAAAATCTATGATAAAACATAAAAGAGATACCATCAGGGACCAGGGGCTCCATCTGAGTAACAACTAAAAACTGCTTTCTTGATCTCTTTTTCAGAGAAAGGTTGGTTAGAATGTCATTTTCTTCTCTAGTAACTAGCTCCTCCTGATCCCAAAAATCCTTAGCTAACCTAATCTTTAATCTATTCTCTTTGGCAAAAAGATTTTGTAAAAATTCCTAGCTATATCCACCATACCTTTCTGGTCCTCCACTAAACCATAAGGCCCCTGTAGGGCTTCAATTCTTTTTTTTCTACTTCTTTGGTTTGCTATGGCATGAAAATATGCAGTATTTCTATCACCCTCTAAAATATTTCTATCTTTAGATCTTTGTCTTGCTTTAATTTCCTCTAGGGCCCAAATGCTATCTAGCTCCTTTGAGATCTGCTTGAACCTCAGCAGTTCAGCTTCAGATAGGCTACCATTCTCTAAACCTTTCTCTAGGTCATTATACTCCAAGGCTAACTCTACTTTGTCTTATTCATACTAGCCACTTCATTGCAGCCCGTCCTCTAGCTAATCTTAAATTGCCAGATATCTAAACTCTCAGAAGCTTGACAAGGTTGAGACCAAGCTTTCTCACTACTTTAGCAAAGCTATCCTTATGCAACCACCATTTTTCAAATCTAAATGTTTCTTTCCAAATGAAATGTTATCTCCTGAGTCTACTACAATAGGGTTATGATCACTAGGTAACTTTCCAACCCTTAACCCTAACCAAAGGAAAAGCTTGTTCCCAAGCAGGATTAACAAAAACTCTATCTATCTTAGCTAAAATGGGATTTTCTTGATTATTGGTCCAAGTAAATTTAATATTACTTGGATTTAGCTCTAACAAGGCCCATTTATCTATCAATCATTAAACAACTCAGACCATTTGTGATTGATGATCAAATTACTTTTTGTTTGTAGCTGTTCTTACTAAATTAAAGTCTCCAGCCACCGTGGTGGGACCTTGCCACTTTTGCATCAGGTTATGAAGCTCTTCTAGAAAACTTAATTTGCCAGACTCATAAGGGACCCATAAACTACTACTAGTTTCCAACAGAAACCTGTTTTAACATCAGTCAGCAAAATACTAATAGAAAACTCAGACAATCACATAACTGAGCTGAAAAACTTATCTTTATTGTATCCTACTAAAATGCAACCTGTTGTTCCTTTAGCAGGTAACCAAACCAACCAAAAGGAGTATTACCAGAAAGTGTTTTTAAGTAACCTACAGAGAAATCATTCTTTTTTTGTTTCAATAACCCCAACTATATCAGCATGAGAAAATCTAATCCTGCTTATCAATGCAGGTATCCTTCCAAGCATATTGAGACCTCTAATATTCCAAAAAAGACCTATCGTTTTCCTTTCCTTTTAGTTTTCCTTTTTCCTAAGAACCTTAGTCCAGGTTTTCTCTTCTAACTCATCTAACACAGACATGTCTGTCCTATCAACAGCTCTAGGTGATTCAGGGTCTGCTCCCTGATCACTGGAAAACTTTGAAACCTCTTTACTGTTAAAATCTACTTTACTGCTATCAGTCTCTACACTGATCACACTAGAGTAGGAAGTATCACTAATATCCACTACTTCTATGACATCAAAAGGCAACTCTTCTGATTCATTCACATAACTACTACAACTACTGTCTGGCAATTTTTCAGAAAATCCTGTTCTCTTTTCTCTTCTAGAGATATTATGACCTCTAAACTACCATCATAACTATCATTAGGCTCATCCTCAATGTCAACTCCTATCTTTCCAGCAATATTAAGTAAAGACATAGAGAAAATATTAGTAGGTTTTTTATTACCTTTGGGAATTTCCAGATTGTAGCTCTTTTTCAGCTCCTCAGCTTTTTCCATCATGGTTCTCCCATCTTGAGGGTGCCTTTTGCTTCTCCTTTCAGGAATGATTGGACCCCATTTTGCCCTCTCTTCTTAGCAGCAGGTTTCTGTTGGACCTTGACTCCTTCCTCTTGTTCTTGAGTTGCTTCTACTTGAGCAATTTCAACAGATTGGCTATTTCTATCCTATCTTCTGCAAGCACACCTTCTATCTTGTCCACTTGAATCTGATTGTGTCATCAGCAACCATTTCTTCATCATTCACTTTGTACAGCCATTCTTGTGGAAGATTGAACATCTCTTCTTCTCCATTCTTTTGGATCTCGACACCATCTTCAGCATTATCTTCTGCTTCATCTAGCTCCATTGCCTTAAGAAGACTTAGACAATGGTTTTCTTCAGCCAACTGAGAAAATGTTTCATCCTCACATTCATTAAATGTGCTGAACAAGTTCCTCACTGTTTTGCTCCTACCAGGGGTATAGGAATTTTTCTGAGAGTTGGAACTGGCTTCTTTCTGCTTTTCATTACCATTCTCAGGCCCCTGCTTGATTCCCCCTTCCTACTGTCATTTTCATTACTAGGTTCTACATCATCTAGCAAATCATCCTCATCTAGGTCATGGTCATTATCGTCTCCCCCCTGGGTGTCATCATCATTGTCCTCCTCATTTCCTCCCTCTTTCTATGCTATCCTTCAGGTTTGAAGTTTATGACAATATGTCATCATTCATTTCCATGATTCTTTGGTATGGGATTTTCCTAGGTGTAAGGATCGTGTGACCGAGAGGGGGGGGGTGAATCGGTGCACTCTAGAATCTATTTCCAAACACTTGCACCCAAGCACTCCTAGCGAGTAGTTCTAGTAACAAGGTAAAGCACACTAAGGAGTATCCTTAACCTATTAAGCTAGTGCATATAGATAACACAATCACACCACACTAGCAACCTAGCACAAGATAGATAGATAGCGGAAGACTTAAGCTAGGCAAGGCAAGGAACAAGATAACTAGAGACAAGGCAACCAAGATACTAGGCACACTAAGTAGAGTCCTTAGAGCTATTAGATAGGCTATAACAAGTAAGCACACGAGCAAGGCAATCAAGCAAACCTAGTGAAGCTAGTAGGTACCAAGGTAAACACACAAGCAAGATATGAGCACAACTCAAGTACTACAAGCAATCATATGAAGTGCGATAAGTAAATGCGAGTAGTAAAGGAGAAGGATAGAGAATGCTCATGATGTTTTTCCGTGGTCTCGGAAGGATGGCGCCTTCCCCTACTCCACTTTGGGTCACTCCCGCCGGAGTCTCGACCCCGTCCCTCCGCTCGATGGCGATCCCTCCTAGAGCACACTTCACCCTCCGAGTGAAGTCGCGGGCACGTCCCGCCGAGCTCGATCCCGGGTACTCTTCCGGAGGTAAGGCTCCGCACTTGATGCGTGCCAAAGGGCGCTCCACTAGTGATGCTTCTTTCGCACGGGAAGCTCCAAGACCGTGTACAAACTTGTGTCGACTTCCACAATCTCCTTGGACAGCTCAACACCGACGCCTAACCGGTCTAGGCCTTGCCATAGACCAAGAGTAACAGCCCTAGATGACTCTCTCAAGCCCACACTAGCCTAGAGATCAAAGGATGCAACTTGCTACTCTCTCAAGCACTAGGATCACTCCAAATCCCTCTCAAGTGCTTCACACTTCTTCCTATTGGCTTCTTGGCAGCACCTCCCCTCTTTCCTGGGTCCAAGAGCACCTCAAAGAGGTAAACAACCGACTATATATAGGCCTCCAACCTCAAACTAGCCGTTGTCCAAAAGTGCCAGTCTGCGTGATGACCGTACAATAGGACCGTACTGTCCGGTCTCCATCTGACCGTATTGTCCGGTCTTCACCAGACCGGCATCCAGGGAGTGCTGACCTTCATCTCAAACCAGACCGTATTGTACGGTCCCTAGGACCGTATTGTCCGGTCTCCATTCTTCATCAGCCAACAGAAACTTCTCCTTCTCTGTTGCTCTCTCCTGTAAGACCGTACTGTCCGGTCCTCGACCCGTATTGTACGATCAAACTGTCCGGTCTTCATTCTTCGACTTCCAGAAACTTCAGCTTCTCTGTCTGGAATACCCATAGAGACCGTACTGTCCGGTCCTTAGGACCGTACTGTCCGGTCCACTGTCCGGTCTCTATTCTTCAACTTCCAGAAACTTCAGCTTCTCTGTCTGGAATACCCAATAGAGACCGTACTGTCCGGTCCCTAGGACCGTACTGTCCGGTCCACTGTCCGTCTCTATTCTTCAACTTCCAGAAACTTGAGCTTCTCTGTCTGGATTTCCTCTGTAGACCGTATGTACGGTCTCCTGACCGTACTGTCCGGTCTCTTTTGCTTTGCAGCTTCGATCTTCTTCTTGATCTTCTTCTTCAAGACTTGATCTTCTTGGTTCCTTCAACTCTCTTCTGCCACCCTAGCCCCTGAGAGACTCACCATGCATCCAATGATCTCTATAACTAGTGTGTACTAAGAGAACCACCTCGAACCCTCTTGATAGTCCGGTTTTTGCTACGGACTCAAGCTAACATCTAACCAAGCAACACTCGCTTGGATCTAGCATGTCCTTAGCCTTGATCCATGTCTTCTCCGCGACTCCATCAAGTCCGTTCTTGTGTAGATGAAGGCAACCAATCATCCTTGTCAATTAAGTTCATGGTGTGTTGGCGTTCACCACCAACGGACGGAGCTTTCTTCATATGTGACCTATAAGATCTCACAAAGAGTATTAGTCACATTCATGGTTCTCATCCTATCACCAAAACATTCATACCTTGGGGTTTCCCTAGCTCCAATGGTCATGAAGCTTACAATCTCCCCCTTTTTGGTGATGGATGACAACCATGATAAAAATGATCGAGAAGATAAAGAATGTAATGACAAAAGCCAAGTTAAAAGCGCAACTCGATCAAGACACTAAACAACAAGTATATGATAGAGAGATAGTTACCTTGTTGATTAGGTCGAGGCAAGTCATAGCTCAAAAGAAGTCACAAGTTAGAGCAAAAACTCATATCACAAGTGAAAGAAAGCACATGGAGCTATGACAAGCAAAAGTTGCAAGGGGTTTACCTTCATACTTACTTTGTAGAATTCCGCTCCCCCTTGACACGTGCACCAATCTCAAGATTGTGTGAAGATCGATCATCTTGATCACTTGATCTTCATTCGCATACACCTCCCCCTTGAGACGGCATAGCTTCTTCTTCATCACCTCAAGATTGTGTGAAGATCGATCGACTTGATCACTTGATCTTCATTTGTACAAACTCCCCCTTGAGGTGGCATCTTCCAACTCATTGTAAGTCCGAACTCTTCTTCCCCGTACTCTTCTCCACTCGAACTCTTCTCCCCATATTCTTGCTCGATCATTAAGCCCAACTCTTCTCCCCCTTTGGCATCTATCACCCAAAAAGAAATCTTTCAAGGGAGAAAAGGTTAGTGTAAATATATGGGCGAGTGGGAAAATGAGTTACTTGATTTGGCGTGAAACTCCCCCTTGATCCGTGATTCTCCATCTCCCAACAATTATCCCTACACACATTCTCAAAAGAATATTGTCTTGAAATACATAGGGGTTAGTTGATGATGATGGAAATGTATGAACCCTTAGACTTTGAGCCGCGCAAGTGGATTTAACCTTGGAGCTCAAAAATCTTGGTTCAATGGGCATGAAGCTCATATAGCATTGCTATGAATTCATCATAGGAGGTCATATACTCATATTGTGAATAAGCAACTCCCCCTAGATGGGTGCTCGGCGCCGAGACACTTATGCAATATGCATGATGCGAATGCAAGGAATGATAAGTGTACAATGCATGATGCTATAAGGGTAAAACAAGAGAAAGCTAAGAGCGAAGTTACCAACAACAAGTTTTGAGCCCTCCATGAGCTTGATCACAACGAGCCATTCTTCAAAGCCTCGGGAGCCAAGTGCCACCAATCCCAAGCTTAACCCATGCTCATTGCTATCTCAAGAAGGTTAGTCGTCGGTCCTACAAAACAAGAAGAACACACAAAAACAACAACACAACAAAAACAAGCAAAGTATATATACATATATACATATGTAAGCTCAAGGATATCAAGTGAAGTCGGAGAGGTCGAGAACATTAAGTTCTCCCCGGAGCTTACAAAAGGTCTTCTTGTCAAGTGGCTTGGTGAAGATGTCCGCCAATTGTTCATGAGTCCGAACACCAATCAATTCAATATCCTTCTTGGCCACATGATCTCGAATGAAATGATGCTTGACTTCAATGTGCTTGGCATGGCCGTGATCACCCTTGTTGAGAGCCATATTGATAGCACTTTCGCTATCACAATAGAGAGGTACTTGCCCATAAGATAATCCATAGTCCAATAGGGTTTGCTTCATGTATAGAAGTTGAGCACAACAAGCACCGGCCGCCAAATATTCCGCCTCCGCCGTAGAGATAGCCACACAATTTTGTTTCTTGGAACTCCATGAGATGAGTGATTGTCCAAGAAATTGGCATCCACCGAAGGTACTCTTTCTACTCACTTTGCATCCGGCGAAATCCGAGTCCGCATAGCCAACAAGTCCAAAGTCCGAGCCTTTTGGATACCATAGGCCCATTGTAGGAGTACTCTTAATGTACCTAAGAATTCTTTTCACGGCACTCATATGGGACTCCTTGGGGTTAGCTTGATAACGAGCACAAAGGCACACACTAAACATGATATCGGGTCTAGATGCGGTAAGGTAAAGAAGTGAACCAATCATAGAACGATAGAGTTTAGGATCCACCGGTATACCTTTTACATCCACATCAAGAGGGACACTTGTAGCCATAGGTGTGTCGTAGGGCTTGGAGTCTTCCATGCCGAATCTCTTAAGAAGATCCCGAGTGTACTTCTCTTGGTAGATGAACGTGCCCTCCTTCATTTGCTTGACTTGAAAACCAAGGAAGACATGAAGTTCACCTATCATGGACATCTCAAACTCTTTCTTCATAAGAGCACGGAACTCATCATTATAGATTTCGTTAGTGGAGCCATAGATGATATCATCAACATAGATTTGACAAACAAAGAGATCATCACCAATATGCTTAGTAAAGAGAGTGTTGTCGATACTACCGATCTTGTAGCCCTTGGTGATGAGATGATCTCGAAGTCGTTCATACCATGCTCTTGGTGCTTGTTTGAGTCCGTAGAGAGCCTTCTTGAGCTTGTACACATGGTCCGGATGCTCGGGGTCCTCGAAGCCGGGAGGTTGCTCTACATAAACTTCTTCATTGATTAGTCCATTGAGAAATGCACTTTTCACATCCATTTGGTGAAGTTTAAAATCAAAATGAGAAGCATAAGCAAGAAGTGTTCTTATAGCCTCAAGACGAGCGACGGAGGCGAAAGTCTCGTCAAAATCGACGCCTTCAACTTGAGAGTAGCCCTTCGCCACAAGTCTTGCCTTGTTCCTCACGATTGCTCCCTTCTCATCTTGCTTGTTCTTGAAGACCCACTTAGCACCAATGACATTGGATCGCTTGGGCCGCTTCACCAACTTCCAAACATCATTCCTCTTGAAGTTGTTGAGCTCCTCTTGCATGGATAGCACCCACTTGTGATCTTTCAAAGCTTCCTCGATCGTCTTCGGCTCTAGGGTAGAGACAAAGAGAAATTCTCAACAATATTAGCTTCATCAACATAATTAGGTTTATATTGACTTCTCCTAGTCTTTATCCCTTGAGAAGGACTCCCAATGATGAGATCACGTGAATGATCCCGAGCAATGGGTTTGTGCTTCCTTGAAGGTTCTTGTCGAGGAGGAGGAGGAGCCGGCGAAGTATCTTGCGCATCTCTTGCGGCTTGCTCCCTAGAGATGTGAGTGTCTTGTTGTCGAAGAGGTGAACCCGAGCCATCATCTTGAGTTGAAGTAGATTGTGCTTGTTCTTGATTTCTCGGTGATGCTTGACTCGTAGATGCATGAGGTGGACTTGATGGCGCTTGTTGCGGTTCATTTGGAGTAGCTTGACTCGAAGATGCTTGTTGCGGTTCGCTTGGAGTAGCTTGACTCGAAGATGCTTGTTGCGGTTCGCTTGGAGTAGCTTGACTCGAAGATGCTTGTTGCGGATCACTTGAAGGTGCTTGATGTTGTTCACTTGAGGGAGAGCTTGGATTCACTTGAGATGTGCTCGTAGAAGGTCCGCTTGATGAAGTTGTTGGAGGAGGTGTCGGAGGTTCATCTTCACGAGGAATAACTTCACCAATAGGCATGTTCTCCAAAGCTTCCTCCACGGGTTCATCACCTACAATATGAGAAGAAGGAGGGTCTTCTTGAGACCCGTGAGACTCATCAAATTGCACATCATAGGTTTCTTCAACAAAGCCGGGTAGAGGTGTTGTAAACCCGATAAGCTTTGGCCGAGCCCGAGTAACCGACAAGAATGCCCACATCGGTCCTCTTCTCGAACTTGCCAAGTCTTTCCCTCTTCTTGTAGATGTAGCACTTGCAACCAAACACTCGGAAGTAGGCAACATTCGGTCTTCTCCCAACAATCACTTCATATGGAGTCTTGTTTAGCAACTTGTGAGGATAGATCCGGTTGGAGGTGTAGCATGCGGTGTTGATAGCTTCCGCCCAAAACTTCTCCGGAGTGTTGTACTCATCAAGCATAGCACGAGCAAGAGTGATAAGGGTCTTGTTCTTCCTCTCAACAACACCATTTTGTTGAGGAGTGTATGTAGCCGAGAACTCATGCTTTATGCCAACATCATCACAATAGTCTTCAATGATAGAGTTTTTGAACTCCGTCCCATTATCACTCCGAATCTTCTTGATGTGATGCCCATACTCATTTTGCACTCTTCTAGCAAACTTCTTGAATATCCCAATTGCTTGTGCCTTGTTCTCAAGAAAGAATACCCAAGTATATCTTGAGTAGTCGTCCACTACCACCAAGCAATAGAGATTCCCACCAATGCTCACATAAGTTGTAGGCCCGAAGAGATCAATGTGTAAGAGCTCGAGAGGTCTTGAAGTTGACAAGAAATTCTTGGATGGATGAGGTGAAGCCACTTGCTTTCCGGCTTGGCATGCACTACATAGCTTGTCCTTCTCAAAGGTGACATCCTTGACTCCTCTCACTAGCTTGTTCTTCATCACATGCTTGAGTTGACCCATACCAATGTGAGCTAGCCTTCGATGCCATAGCCAACCTAGAGCGGACTTAGTGAAGAGACAAGTGCTAGGGGCAACAATGTTAGTCTCAAAATCAACAACATATAGATTATTATGACGAAAGCCCTTGATAGTGAGACCCATAGCATCATTATGAAGAACCACCCCATTAGCATCAAAGTTACAAGAAAAGCCAAGATCACATATTTGAGCAACGGATAGAAGATTGAAGTTTAGGGACTCAACAAGCAATACATTAGAGATAGAGAGGTCATTTGAGATAGCCACCTTACCAAGACCTCTCACCTTGTGCTTGGAGTTGTCCCCAAATGTGACCTTGTCATGATCTTCATTTTCTTCCAAGTTGGTGAAGATGGATGAAGTACCGGTCATGTGTTGAGTGCACCCACTATCCAACACCCAATGTTTGCCACCAATCTTGTAGTTCACCTTGGAAGTAGCCATCAAGCAAAGAGGAGTGTTAGTATCATGAGAATCAATTGACATATCATTTACCTCTTGCTTGCTCTTGATGTAGGCCATAGGAACTCCATTGAGAAAGTCCAAGTCCAATGCATCCAAGGCGTCAATCATTGCCTTGGTGACTCCATTGTGTCTCCATGTGTGTGACATGAGTTCCAAGTTGAAGACCTTGAAACCTTCCCATATCTCCACTAGCATTGAAGTACTCAAGAATGTTGTAGATTTGATTCTCATAGGATAGTGCCATCAAGATCATGTCCTTGAGAGTCATACCACTAATATCATCATTGAGATCATTTAGAATGTGGACCTTCCTATTGTATGGTAGCATAGAGATCACGGTGTGAATAGCGTGTTCATCACTAATCTTGTCTTCTCCTTCAAAAGAGTTCACTCTAGCCACCAACACAGAAGTCTCTTCCAACAATCAAGCCAAGACTCTCCATCTTCCCTATAGACACATCATACATGTCGAAGAGGTGATAGTGAGGCCGATCGGCAAGATCCGGCTCATACAAGTTGTAGTAGTCTTCAAAGAGGGATGGCAAGACTTCTTTCTTCATGTGATATTCTTGATAGGCTCCGGCTCATCATCACTAGCACTTGAATAGTCATCATCACAATAGAAGACGGGAACTCTATCATCTTCTTCTTCTTCCTCATCATCACTTGGGGTCTTGAATGTGTTAGAGAGCAAAGAGCGAGCCCTTCTTCTTGTAATGATCTCAATGACTTGCTCAATTGAATATGACTCAAGCTCAAAGCTCTCAAACTCAATGTGATCACCATACTTGTCCTTGGGAAGAGCATCAAGAAACCTTCTAAGACCTTGACCCTTAGTGACTATCCAAAGCTTGTTCTCATTTATCCTCTTGATGAGAGAATCCATCCGAAGAGCAAACTCAACAAGATCTTCATTCGGCTCCATAGAGATGTGGTCCAACTCATCACATAGCTTGAGATATCCATCCTCTTGATCCCGAGAAGAAGAACCTTCACCAACACGAGATGATGATTGAGCTTGAGGTAGAGGTTGAGCTTCAATGTGTTGATCTTCACTTGCATGAGAGATATCCTTGCCCTTCTTGATATCCTCCTCAAGAGAGGAGAGAATAGCAACCACCTCATCATAGGACATGTTCACAAACTCATTCACTCGAGCAAAGGCAAGAATACCAAACCGCGAGAGTGGTAGAGATCGAATAAGCTTCTTCACAACATGCTTGTGCATAATAGATGGATAGCCTCGTGACATGAGTTTCCTAGCAAGAACATACAAGCGAGATGCGAAGTTAGTGATATCCTCATTATCATTCAAAACAAGCTCATCATACTCATCACGCACACTATAGTAGGAAATATCATTAAGCACACAATCATAAGGCTCAATCAAGGTAGAGGCGATGGAAGTGTTAGAAACGTCATCATGAGTGGACTCCATTTTCCCACACGCAATCCCGGTCACGACTCAAGGCGGTAAAGCCCCAATAAAGAGCACTTGGCTCTGATACCACTTGTAAGGATCGTGTGACCGAGAGG
Organism: Eragrostis nindensis; assembly: GCA_012490785.1. Lineage (NCBI taxonomy): Eukaryota > Viridiplantae > Streptophyta > Magnoliopsida > Poales > Poaceae > Eragrostis > Eragrostis nindensis. The sequence continues at coordinate 26,311 of JAAXCT010003030.1, read as the reverse complement.
GGGGGTGAATCGGTGCACTCTAGAATCTATTTCCAAACACTTGCACCCAAGCAACTCCTAGCGAGTAGTTCTAGTAACAAGGTAAAGCACACTAAGGAGTATCCTTAACCTATTAAGCTAGTGTATATAGATAACACAATCACACCACACTAGCAACCTAGCACAAGATAGATAGATAGCGGAAGACTTAAGCTAGGCAAGGCAAGGAACAAGATAACTAGAGACAAGGCAACCAAGATACTAGGCACACTAAGTAGAGTCCTTAGAGCTATTAGATAGGCTATAACAAGTAAGCACACGAGCAAGGCAATCAAGCAAACCTAGTGAAGCTAGTAGGTACCAAGGTAAACACACAAGCAAGATATGAGCACAACTCAAGTACTACAAGCAATCATATGAAGTGCGATAAGTAAATGCGAGTAGTAAAGGAGAAGGGATAGAGAATGCTCATGATGTTTTCCCGTGGTCTCGGAAGGATGGCGCCTTCCCCTACTCCACGTTGGGTCACTCCCGCCGGAGTCTCGACCCCGTCCCTCCGCTCGATGGCGATCCCTCCTAGAGCACACTTCACCCTCCGAGTGAAGTCGCGGGCACGTCCCGCCGGGCTCGATCCCGGGTACTCTTCCGGAGGTAAGGCTCCGCACTTGATGCGTGCCAAAGGGCGCTCCACTAGTGATGCTTCTTTCGCACGGGAAGCTCCAAGACCGTGTACAAACTTGTGTCGACTTCCACAATCTCCTTGGACAGCTCAACACCGACGCCTAACCGGTCTAGGCCTTGCCATAGACCAAGAGTAACAGCCCTAGATGACTCTCTCAAGCCCACACTAGCCTAGAGATCAAAGGATGCAACTTGCTACTCTCTCAAGCACTAGGATCACTCCAAATCCCTCTCAAGTGCTTCACACTTCTTCCTCTTGGCTTCTTGGCAGCACCTCCCCTCTTTCCTGGGTCCAAGAGCACCTCAAAGAGGTAAACAACCGACTATATATAGGCCTCCAACCTCAAACTAGCCGTTGTCCAAAAGTGCCCAGTCTGCGTGATGACCGTACAATAGGACCGTACTGTCCGGTCTCCATCTGACCGTATTGTCCGGTCTTCACCAGACCGGCATCCAGGGAGTGCTGACCTTCATCTCAAACCAGACCGTATTGTACGGTCCCTAGGACCGTATTGTCCGGTCTCCATTCTTCATCAGCCAACAGAAACTTCTCCTTCTCTGTTGCTCTTCTCCTGTAAGACCGTACTGTCCGGTCCTCGACCGTATTGTACGATCAAACTGTCCGGTCTTCATTCTTCGACTTCCAGAAACTTCAGCTTCTCTGTCTGGAATACCCAATAGAGACCGTACTGTCCGGTCCCTAGGACCGTACTGTCCGGTCCACTGTCCGGTCTCTATTCTTCAACTTCCAGAAACTTCAGCTTCTCTGTCTGGATACTCCAATAGAGACCGTACTGTCCGGTCCCTAGGACCGTACTGTCCGGTCCACTGTCCGGTCTCTATTCTTCAACTTCCAGAAACTTGAGCTTCTCTGTCTGGATTTCCTCTGTAGACCGTATTGTACGGTCTCCTTGACCGTACTGTCCGGTCTCTTCTGCCTTTGCAGCTTCGATCTTCTTCTTGATCTTCTTCTTCAAGACTTGATCTTCTTGGTTCCTTCAACTCTCTTCTGCCACCCTAGCCCCTGAGAGACTCACCATGCATCCAATGATCTCTATAACTAGTGTGTACTAAGAGAACCACCTCGAACCCTCTTGATAGTCCGGTTTTCCTATGGACTCAAGCTAACATCTAACCAAGCAACACTCGCTTGGATCTAGCATGTCCTTAGCCTTGATCCATGTCTTCTCCGCGACTCCATCAAGTCCGTTCTTGTGTAGATGAAGGCAACCAATCATCCTTGTCAATTAAGTTCATGGTGTGTGTTGGCGGTTCTTATGCGATAAAATTAAATTCATTAATTCCGCAAGCGCACGGATCACCATTGTAGCATTTCACCTTGGAGTATTCCAGGGTTATCGTATTTATATTTCCGCAGGGAAGTAGAGCAAAAGAAAGCTGAATAATAGCTATGCATTGGATAATTTGGAGAAAGAAATAATGTATCAACTATACTTGAGACGGGGGGGTAAGATAGGCATGATAATTATGGGTGGCACACACATCCTCAAATCCAAGGTAATGAAATAAAAACGTAGTATACATTTGGGAGAGCAACGAGATAGAGTTAAGGCTACCTGTATGTTTATCTATTATTTACTCTTCCTAGTAATCCATTCTACAAAGGTTATTTACTCTAGCTAAGCTCATACACATACAAGTCATGTCGTTTCGGGGCACGAAGTGCCAGGGCAACCGATGATGCTAGTTCACCCTGGGGATCCATCCGCTATAATTAAGACCCTGCTGAGTCCAACCCGGACGTGGTGGATTACAGAGACCGGTGCAGCTGTCACATACACTCGCGGCTACCATCCTCCGTGGGGTTGGGTGCCAAACGTGCATAGGCCAAGATCTAAGCGCCACGCTTACAACCCGCCTAGAGGAGCTACTCTTGATCAACGGAGCAGTCCTATCTAAGAATGAACAAGCACAGATTTCACACGACGTCATCTCCGACGACGGCACTCTCTCGTACTCGCTATTCCAACAATCACGAATCCCACAACAAGACTTCTACGAGCACTTACTCGGCAGAATAAATAAACTGAATAGAAAAGAACTACTAAAAGAAATAAATAAAGATAAAACTAAATATTATATTAAATAAAATAATATCTCAAGAGTAAGATACAAAGAACTATACCGAACTCCGAGAAGACTCCGGAAGCCCGAGAGAGCTCTCACTCTACTCTACTCTACTCTAACTCCCAAAGCTACTACTCAACTAAACTAATGAACACTTGGATGAAGTGTGATGGTGCACGTTGCTTCGGAGGCCGAGGGGTCCATTTTATAGGTCTCCAAGGCGGTTGAAGCTCCTCTGCCGACTTTGGAGAGGCGGCGCCGTCAAAGCCGGCCGGCCGGCCTAGGGGGGTGGCCGGCCGGCCGTCCCCTGTGGCGGTTGGCCACCGCCTTCTGCCTCAACGCTTCAGATGCACTCCTGAAGGCGGTCTGAAGGTCGGTTTGTCCGTGGGGTCGGCAGGATTGAAGTAAGGGCCAAGTTAAGGCCCAAATGGCCCACCTTCTAGAATGACGGTGGAATTATGTTGGGCTGGCCTTCAATCACGTGTTGAGGATTAATTTGCAGCCCACTGGAGAGAGCCTGAGGCCTGTGGCCACCAGGTGGGGCCGGCCGGCCTAGGGTGGGGCCGGGCCGGCCAGGGATTTTCCCTGGCTGGGCCCTCTTTTCTCCATTATTCACTCCTGCATCCAAATATTCACCAAAACTTGTGGAGTAGTGTTATTCCTAACTACTATGCACAAAATCTTGGTGTTATGCATTTATTTACCGGTAGGTTGGCGGTCAAATCATGGTTTAACGACCGCCAACAGTGTGTTGGCGTTCACCACCAACGGACGGAGCTTTCTTCATATGTGACCTATAAGATCTCACAAAGAGTATTAGTCACATTCATGGTTCTCATCCTATCACCAAAACATTCATACCTTGGGGTTTCCCTAGCTCCAATGGTCATGAAGCTTACACTAGGATCTCTGCATTTGATCTTCACTCTGACGGCAGCAAAGAAACTTCCAAAAAGGGACTGCCAATCCACCTCCACTAATTTACCAAGAGCTGATGTTACTTGTCTAAGTGTTTCCCAGTCACACCACTTAGGTGGAATCCCACTGATTTGCACCCAGACCTCTTCCAATTTTGCAATAGGAACAATATTCCCATTCCAGACTTTCAGAGAAGCCATCACAGAACCTTCATTCAAGTAGAAGTATGTTCCATCATCAATGACAAAATTCTCCACTTTTTTGTCAGAAGGGAACCTGACCAAGTACTTATTATTTTTTCTTTATTTGCTCGACGAAGAGTCAAAGACTCACTAATACTCGCAATACATTTATAGTGCCCTTCCACTTTGAAAAACTATACCAAGAAAAGCAACATATTCAAAATGAATTGTCCAGATTTATTATAACACTTCTCTCGATCTCCTTGCTCACTCAAGTCAAATGGCCAAGATCGCGTGTATCATTTCGTCAAAAAAACAAAGATCGTGTGTATCATCCTCCTCATACGTACTCCCGCACGCAAGGACAGCCAGCCTCGCCGTACCGCAATTGACGCACGCGACACATGCACCCGATCCCCGCTAGCGCCAGGCCCCTCCGCCCCGTGCCGCGATCGCGCAACCGCTCGCCATCGTCGCAGTCGCGGCCGTGGTCGCTGACGCCATCGCCATTCCATCCATGTAGAGCCGCGGCAGCGCCTGGTTGCAGAGGAAGGCGATGTCGGCACTAGTGCAGGATGGGGCTTTATTCCAGGTTCCAAACCCCCTCTACTCCAGGGGGGAGTAAAGGGTTTGGAACCTGGAATAGAGGTGCACCTTTACTCCGGGTTGGAAACACTAACCGGGAGTAAAGCTCTGCCAGGCACGTGGCCGGCCAGGAAGCTTTACTCTCGGTTGGTGCTTCCAACCGGAGTAAAGATTTTTTTTTCTTTTCATTTCAATTCCTGATTTGTTTTAATTTTAACTATTTTATGATTTTTATTTCTTTTAATTAATGATTTATTTTGTTTTAAATTACATATACAAGTATTATACACATATTATCTAATAATTAATGTTCACATATATTACACAAATATAATAAAGTACACATATATTACTCAAGTCCACAAATATATTAGTCTCGATTACATATATTAGTCTTAATTACATAACTCAAGTCCACAAATATATGAGTCTCGATTACACAACTCAAGTCCAGAAATATTTCATGTCTTGATTACATATTAAAGTGTCATCACTACATCTTTTGGCACCCATTTGTCTTCGGGGTTGTAGTAGAACTCGCCGTCGGGGGCTAAGACCTGGGAATTAATAAATCCTGCAATGCTCTCTTGCATGGCTTCTAGATGGTGAACTTCTAAGGTTTTCTCCATCAACTTTTTTGTCTGCAATTCGAATTAAATAAAAAGTATTAGTATATTTATATGCTATGGTTAGTTATATAAATATTAACGTTAATAACAAATGAGTTTGATAGTATAAACCCTAGATAACAAGTGTCGGAAAACATTGCATATCGGAAACCGTTGCTTGTCAGACAACAATTCTCTGATTTTTTTTTTGTAAGCTACGGATAATTAACACAAATCAGCAACATTTGACAATCCAACTTATAATAAGCCTTTGAAAAATTTGACACTTGGACACTAACGTTGGACAAATCGATACAATCAATATAGTCAACTTGAAACATTATGATGATGACATAACAGATATATATCGTGCTCTCCATTCTTTGATAATAATTAAGGAAAAATATGTAGAAAAGCACAAGAGCTGCTCCTGCTCCTCTCCATTCTTGATAATAACAGATATATAATGAACACAGACAGCCTAAAAATGCAACAGAGATGGGGCTGCTGCTCTCCATTCCTTCCAAATTTTTAGCTATCATGTCGCTGACATTCAACCAATAATGCAAGATTAACACAAATTACCAGGCCACGGTACTGTGCGGTGGAGGGTGTTGGCCGGGCGCTGCGCGTTGGGGAGGGGGCTGCGCGCGGGGGCGCCACGCCGGGGAGAGGGCGCCGAACGTCGGGGGCGGGAGGCGGGCTCCGCGTGACGGGGAGGGGAGGCACCCCGTCGGGGAGGGGGCCAGGCGCGCCGCGTCGGGGAGGGGGGCGGGAGCGCCGCGGCGTCGGGCGGAGGCCGCGCGCGTCGGGGTGTTGCCGGCCGGGGCGCGAGTCACGGGGGCGCCGCGCGTCAGGTGTTGCCGGGGCGCCGCGGCGTCGGGCCGGAGGCCGCCGCGCGTCGGCAGGGCGCCGTGTCGGGGTGTTGGCGGGAGGCCGGGCGCCGCGCGTCGGGGAGGGAGGGCCGGCCGTCGGAGATGGCGGCGGTGGATCGAGGAGTACGTACGTAGGGCAGCCGACGTTTTATTCTGCCCCCCTTTACTCCAGGCTGAGCATAGCAACAGGGAGTAGAGACCCTTTACTCCGGGTTGAGGAATGGACCCGGGCGTAAAGGTTAGACATCTACTCGTTGGAAACTAGACCCGGGAATAAACGTGGGATTACTCCGGTTAGAAAGTAGACCTAGGAATAAAGATCGAATTTTTCACAACCACTTTTCACTTCCCGCCATTGCTGTGCATAGTTTTCTTTTATTTTAAAGAAATCTATTTCTTAAATATGCAAAGTCTAGTTATTTTTGCAGTAAATTACGTAGCAGTCATAAAACATTTTAAAAGACAATTATAGTTGCTTTTGCTTTATTGCACACATGAAAAATATGTAACCTAAAATTGTTTATGTTTTTTAGATTAGTGAACATAATGTAATTAATAATCACTATTTCATTAATGCAAAAATGTTGCATTCAACTAAAATAATTAAGTGTATTGTTTTTTGACAGGAAAATTGTTTTCACATCATTTCTTAAAACTTTTCATGGGTGCACTCCGTTCAACGTACAATTCAAAGATAAACTTTTCAAACACTTTCTCAAATACAAAAATGACCTAGATAAACTTTGTTGATCTTGATGAGTTATGAAATTTTGGTATTCATAACTTTTCAATTCGAAACCGTTTAGGGTTCGAAAAACAGAAAATTCTATATATTTTTTTGAAATTTAAAATTTGAATGGTTCAAAATTATTCAAATCCAAAAATGTCCAATATATAGAGTGTAGATCTTGAAGGGACAAACAAATAAGGTATTCGTGACTTTTCAATTTGAAACCATCTCAGGGTCCAAAAAGTAGCCCAAAAGTGTCTTTATTTAAAATTTTTAAAAATTGACTTGGTCAAACCCATTCAAACGGAACACTAAATGACCTCTTTTGAAAAACTTTTGAATACAAAAGTGTTAAAACTCATCAAGATCTACAATCTTTACATGGGACATCTTTGCATTCGAGAAAGTATTAGTAAACACTAGTCAAATTTGTAGTTAAGTGAAAGCGTATTTTCAATCTTATAGACCACTGAAGTACGATTTCCATAGCTGAAAACACATTCACGGAAGACGCTAAGGTTGGATTGAAAACATTAAAAATCCTCGAGGCCCTTTATGCAAAATGGTGGCTGAAGGGTGTTAAAGTAAATGTCACAAAACATCTACTCCAGGTCTGAAAATCCAACCGGGAGTACAAATTTAGATTTACTCCAGGTTGTGTAGCCACCTGGGAGTAGAGTTGTACTCCTGTTTGGATCGACAACTTGGAGTAAAGGTCTACCTTTACTCTCGGTTTGAGACTCCAACCTGGAGTAGAGGTCCCTGGCGCGCGCGGGTGGGGATGGCCGGGCTGCGGTTGTGGGATCTACTCGCAGTTGGAGACTCTAACCTGGAGTAAAGCCCCCTTTACTCCAGGGCACAAAAAGTGCCGAGAGTAACCACGAAAATGGCCTCCGGAATAAAAGTCCATTGTGTAGTAGTGCGGCGTAGTCCAGCCGGAGCATCACATACGTACGCCGTGCGCCAAGCCGCCAAGCGCCAATGCAAAATGGTCAGGTGTCTAAGCGTAGACTTGCACGGAGCACGGTGGCATGCAACTCATATATATCTTTGCCAGCTGTGATGATATTATACTGTATTAGCGTCTTTGGATATTTTCCGACAAGCCAGAGAGAAAAAAGATCAGTGGAAATGGTCCTTATCGGATAACCATGGGCACCTGCCTAGCACGAATCCACGACAAATGAACATGTGAAATCGTCTAATTCATGGAGCTGCTACATAGATTTAGATGTAAATAGTTGGAAAGAAAAATACGACTCTCTTATCTTAGATTAGAAATTAGATGAATTCACGATAGCCACTATGCCAAAAATTGCTATCTGTGACGCGGTGATTAGTGACGCGAAAACAAAACACGTCACTGATAGATTATCAGTGACTCGGGTTAACCAGACGCGTCACTGATTAGCTGTTAGCCATACTCTAGTACAAATACGCGTCATTGATAACAGCTTATCAAGGTGGTTCTTCTAGCAATAGGTATGGTACCCCTTGCCTAGTGTCTAGTTTCTTTTCACTTTTCTCAAGTAAAGGCACTTTTCACATGGAGGTGTAAATAACAAATGAACAAAAATAGTTCTGGGGTTTAACAAAAGGTGACCATGTTCTGATCTTGCAGAATTGAAGGTGACATGGCCACTGGCCAGGTCCAGCCACCGTCGCCGGCAGGCGCCCTCCCCCTACGCCTCCTATCCCCCTGCACCCTCCCCTAACCTGGCCTTCGTCTCCGCAGCCGACCCGGCCCGCCGCCTTCCCTCCTCGTGACGCTGCCTCGCCGCACTACTGGACTGCCGCCTGCCGCTAGATCGCGGCTGCCACCCCCCGGACCCTCCTCTAGGACCGCCAGACCGTCGCTGCCGCTTCTTGCCGTCATCACCGACTGCCGCTTCGCGAGGAAGAAGCACAACGCCCAGCTGTTTCGACGGCCTTCGACGGGAAACAGAGGAAGGAGAGAAGGATAAAGAAGTTCTTTTCCCCCTTCCAAACAATACATAAATTTTTCTAGACTTATAGAAATAGAGAAAATTCCCTAAAAGGTTAAATTTCAAAACAATTCACATCACCTGATCATATTTCAAAAAGCATGTGAATTGCGAGTCAAAATATAAATGGCACGCGAATAACAAGTTTTATTATTATATATCAAAATTTCTCGGCTGCGGCGCCGCACGCCTCCAGGCCTCCCTCGAAGAAGCTGCATCCCTCGCGCCGCCGCCCGGGCCGTCGCGCTAACACCTCCGCCCGCACTGCCCTCGAGCCATCTCCTCGCCGCAGAAGCAGCGTCCCCTCCTCGAAGAAGACCCCAGGTCCAGCCGGCCAGCCGACCAAGTCTCCAGCGCGGCCAGTTCTCCAGCCGGGCCGTGCATCGCACCAGCCCGAGCGCCCTTCCTCAGTCCTGCATCAGGCTGTCTAAACGGCGAGCAATGAGGGACGCTGAACCTGTTCTTTGTTTATCATCAGTTTGATCTAGGTACTGTTAGTATGCGGTCATGGTTGGGGCTGCAAGGTGCTATGGATTTTATAGAAGGGAAGTGATGTAACTGTTAGTTCCTACACACCAAAACACATTTTTGTTTTCCCAAGGTTATTGTTAGAGTTTCCCATACAGGTGTGTTACAGTGTTGTCTATCCTTCAGTTAATTTCCTAGGGTGTGATGCATACTTCTAACCTTACATCTATGCATTTTCTAAGTTTATGCACTCTTCCATTACTCTGTCCAACTAAACTTCTGCATACATTAGACGTCTAATTCTCATTTCCCTCATTTGCGATATCCAGGAGTATTGCTTAGTAATAACAGTTAACAGGTTCAAACCGTCACGCGGATTTGTGGTGTCTTACACCTGCAGATTCAGTACTAAAACTTATAGACCTGGTACAATGATGAATAGTCAAGATATTTCTTACAAGTTCATCCAAAGTGGGACTAACATGGCAGCAAGGATGCCAACTTCCTTCTCTCCATGGATTTATTTTGTCTTCTGTTTCAAAGGTGAACCTATAGTAACTTGTGTGTCTAAAACCCTAGTTCAGTGAGGCACTAGCTCTGAGCGGCGGCGCAGCAGCAGGTGAGACGATTGGCCGAGCAAGTGCGCCAGGGAGCTCCCTGTAAACCACACCATGCAGTAAATGGAGGGCAGCCCTCCACAGAAGGAGGAGGCTGAGGCAGAACAGCCGCTAAGGTCCGAGGAGGAGGAGGAAGATGAGGAGGAAGCAGAGGAGGGGTGGGATGACTGGTGTTCCGACGACGAAGATGTTGGTGGCGGGCTGCTGTGCTTGTTCTGTAGCTCGTGTTTCAACGCTGAGAACTTACTCTTCGAACACTGCGCCACCGAGCGCTGCTTCAATTTTCACTGGATTGTGAAGGAGCTGGGGCTGGATTTCTACAGCTGCATCAAGCTCATCAACTTTGTCCGCTCCATGGTGCGTCAGCAACACCCTTATGCTGACAGTAATATTTTTGGGCTACGTTAATGCCTGCAGTAGTATTATCTGCTCAATTGCTTTGCTTGCATCAATGGTACTAGGGTGGCTGATTAAGGTGCAATTTTGTTATTTTCTGAGCATACTCTGCTTGATTTTTAGCCGTTGCTGATTCGTAGGTTGCAGAGGAAAAATGTTGGAGCTGTGGACAAGCATTTTCTTCCAACACCGAACTCTGCAGCCACTTGCATGCAGTGGAGAGATACCTAATTGATGGAAAGGTGCCATGGGAGGACGATGTATACTTGAAACCTTTCATGGAAGACGACTCCCTTTTGCACAGCTTGTCAATCGATGACGATGATGATGAAGATGAGGACAACTGTGGGATGCCAATGGAAAGAGGACAATGTTCAGCAGGGAATGGGTTTTTGCTGAACTACCAGGGAACAAGCTAAGCACAATATCGGAAAGAAATGGTTCTGATATCAGCCCTCAGTTTCATCATGAGATGAATGATAGCCACCTAAAGGTTGCACGTGCTAGTGTTAATGCCAAAGCAATCAAAACTGTCGACGATAACTACTTTGGATCTTACAGTTCATTTGGTATCCACAGGGAGATGCTCAGTGATAAAGTAGGTGAACTCTTTCTGGATTTGTGGTCAACAAGTTTGTCAAATATGTATGCCTATTTGTGTCCAATAGGTATTTGTGTGGTCTGAAAACACTGAATGCTCTGAATAACCTTTTTCAGGTCAGAACAGATGCTTACAGAGATGCAATTTTAGGCAATCCTAGCCTATTAAGTGGAGCAACTGTACTGGATGTTGGTTGCGGCACAGGAATTCTAAGGTATCTAAGCAATCACCATATGCTGATCACCTGTTGATTAGTTATGCGCATGGGAGTTAGTTTATCTTTACCATGAAACTCAATGATGCAAGTCTTGGATCCTGTAAAAAGCAAATAGGATTCATATTGCACATCTGGAAAACATAACCACTGGAATAATAAGTTCACAAGAAAGGTCTGGGTTGGAGAATTGTACCCAACTGACTGGTTGTGGATAATTTTTACTTGGTTGCATATTAAGGTACTAGTAGTACAGTGTTGACAGGTTATATCTAAAGTTTATAAAGATTGACAAAACAAGATCGACATTAAATTCATTGTGAAAAGTATTTTGATGGCATATAACTGTTTTGATTATTTATGGTTCTGTAGATATTGCTAGTCAAAATTTTAAAAAATGACTTAGTACTTGGGGTAAATCTAAATGGAGTTATGTTTGTGATCAGAAGTAAGTACTAAAGCTAGACCATCTTTCCTATCGTGACCAGGACGCACTACATGTTATATAATGATCATATTTCTGAAGTCCAAGGCTGGTCATGAAAATTAGTAATGACTATGCTTGATGCATGCTGAATTGTCAATTTCGCAAGTGCAGCTGTTGATATGCTACCTATCTACAGTCTTTTTGCAGCTAAGGCTGGTGCATCTAGAGTTGTTGCTGTTGATGGGAGTGCAAAGATGGCTTCTGTGGCTACCCAAGTATGTCTCTTTTCTCTTCATATTTTACTACTACATTTCAAATTATAAACATTTGACTTTTCTAGATACATTGCTTTTATTATGTATCTAGACAGTGTATATTTAGGTGCATAGCAAAACCTATATATCTAGAAAACTCAAAACATCTTATATTTGGAACGGAGGGAGTGTATAGTACCAATCTCATTGCACCATGAATATCTTATAATATTGCATGATGCAGGTTGCAAAGCGTAATGGTCTGTATCCTTACAGAACTGTCCGGTCAAAATTGTCACCAAGATTCTCACCACCAGATTACAGCGACACATCTGCAGGCTTGTGGATGTCGATCAGACTGGCTTCATCAGAGTCGCTCTATTTCAGAAAACTTCGTCTATGCCATAGAGTTGGTTCAGTACTGTCACCGCAACAAGAAACCAACCATAGTACTCAAGCTAGACTTTGCCAAGGCTTTTGATTCAGTCAGTTGGGCTAGCGTCCTCCACATCCTGTCTGCCCGTGGGTTCCGGACACCTGGATACAGTGGATGCAGTACATCTTCACCTCGTCACAATCCGCAGTTTGGTTAATGGCTGTCCTGGAAGCTAGATCAATTGCAAGAGGGGGCTCAGACAGGGGGACTCCCTCTCCCCCTACCTTTTCCTCCTCGTGGCAGATGTGCTACAACAGATGATCAAGAAAGACGCAGACACCCGGTAGTAGATGCACCCTGTCCGGTCCTACAGTATGCAGATGACACGCTCATCCTGGTCAGGGCCCATGAGGACGACATCTCCACCCTCAAATGTCGCCTGGATGACTTCGCCCTCGCAACTGGCCTCAAAATAAACTTCAGCAAAAGTACTTTGGTGCAATGCACGTTAAGCCAGAGGTCCTGGACAGGATTACCAATGTGCTTCAGTGCCAGTTGGCCGTCCTTCCCGCAGACGTACCTCGGCCTCCCGCTGTCCTATGTCAAGCTCAACCTATCTGCCTTCGCCCCCTGATTGACAAGATAGACAGGAGGCTCGCCACATGGCAGGCTACTCTCCTTAACCACCAAGGACGCCTGACCCTGGTGAACTCAGTGCTCGATGGCATAGTGAACTACTACATGCAGGCCCTGCCTCTCCCGCCGGGAGCCATCACTTGGATTGACAACAGGAGAAGAGCCTTCCTCTGGTTCGGTACCGACAAGACATCAGGAGCTAAATGCCTGGTCACTGGGATACGGCTCTTCTGTCAAAACAGGAAGGGGGCCTGGGAGCCCACGACCTCGCCACACAGAATGCATGCCTACTTGTCAAGCTCATTCACCGTCTCTACAATCCACAGCAGTCTGCTTGGGCAGCCTGGGCCTCTCAGCACAATGACATTGTATCCATGGAAGGCAACAGGGACGGTCATCACTGGAAGTGTCTCCAAGCTCTTGCACCGGCCTACAGGGCAATCACTACGGTGTCCTTAGGCAACGGAGTCACTACCTCCTTCTGGTGGGATACGTGGCACGACCAGTCCACCATGGCCATCAGATTCCCTTGCCTGCTCACCCACTGCCTTGACTCCTCGGCTTCGGTCAGACAGGTCCTGCAAACCGGCATTGACAACTTTCTATCACCCGGTTATCACCACACGCAATAGCTGAACGACAGAGCCTATGTCATATTATAAATTCAGTGCAACCCACTGACCAGCGGATGTCAGGAAGTCCGCTTCCTCTCCCCACAGGGGACTCTGGTCAACCAAGCAGGATCTACTCCTTTGTCTGGAAGAGCAAAGCTCCACACCGGGTTAGATTCTTTGGTTGGCTACTACTTCAGGACAGGATACACTGCCGGGCCAACTTGTACCACAAGAATATCCTGGACTCCGAGGTCTGCGACTTATGCTCCTCCGCCCCGGAAACTTCTGACCACCTATTCTTCCAGTGCTCAGTCGCCACTCAGTTCTGGGCAAGGCTGGGGATCCAACAAAATGCGGCCGTCATAGAGACTGATGTACTGGCTTCTCAGGATATTGTGACAGAGACTGCTGTACTCCATGTAAGTTCCTGAACACATATTTACTTAGTTTCACTTCTGATCATCCTTGTCTTGTTGAACTTTTTAAATGTCTGTAGAGCTAGATATCAATCTGGGTGTTAACTACCTTAATATATGATACCTGAGGTTTCTTTATACAGGGCAAATTTTGTGAATGGCGCTAAAAGTTGCAGTACTTATCGCAAAAACTGCCCTTTCTAAAAGCCACCTTGTAGCTCCACAGAACTACGCTTTATTTAGCAACCTTTTTCGTTTGCAAAACCACTCATTGAAGAATCAAGTTTAGAAAACTACTCTATGCTCTATCACAAAACTTCACATTTATTGTAATCTGTATGGCAAAACTACACTTTTGAGACCTGATTACCTGAAGAGTTATGAAACGAAGTGAGCACAAATGTGTAGTTTTGTGTCATTAATAGACAAGAAATATTAAGAATGGGTGACCCTAAGGTAACTATCGATCAGGTGGAGGTGACTCTTGTGATATGACTATGAACAACAGATCGCGGGCGCCTTAGTAATTGCAGAACCAACTCACATGGTTATTGACGTTTGCTATCTGAAAACAAGGTTCAATTCCTGCAACCTGACTTAGGCAAACTGGAATATAAAAATATCAATCTCGTTCAACACATGTGGATATCTCAAAGGCGCTGTCTTTGCATGGGTCATGTGACACAACTGAAGAACTTTGTTTTTACAATCCTCTTCCATCCCTTCCAAATCTGCCTAAAGATATCCTCATCAAGAAAAGTGTAGTTTTATCAAAATGATTCAAGTGTATATTTTGATACCTACTATGTTGATAAAAGTTTAGTTTTGTGAAAACTGGTTTTAGAAAGTGTAGTTTTGTAAAAAAAAGAAGAAGAAGAAGAATTGTACTCTTATAACATTTTATGTTTTGAGTATTCTGTAAAATGTGCTCAAATGCCACTTTGAATTAAGGGATTTATACTAACATCTTGATTCTGTTTCTTGTATTCAGTCCTTTGATCTTGCAAGTATGAAGGAAAGTGAGATGGATTTTACTGCAAGCTTTGAGCTGAGGCTCAGCGAAAGTAGTGCCACTGTGCTGGAGTGACCTGGTGCTATGGCATTGTCTTGTCGTTTGACACGGGCTTTACCAACAGATTCTGCAAGGAGAAGCCTGTTGTCCTCTCCACCTCTCCCTTCTCTACACCAACTCACTGGTCACAGACAATCTTCACCTTTGAAGAGCCCATTGCAATGGCGAAGGAGGAATCAACCCTGGGTTCATCTGCATCGGCTGGCACAGATGAGTGCCCAGCTACGATGCTCAGGTGTCGGATAAGCATTGTGAGGGCATCTGAGCACCGAAGCATAGACATATCGGTTGAAACCACAGCAATCAGTTCAGATGGCCGGAAGCGCAGCTGGCCTGTTCAGATATTTAACTTGTGATGACCCATCATTATACTCCCTCCGTTCCAATTGTAGTTCATTTGACTTTTTTAACCGCAAGTTTGGCCACTCGTCTTATTCAAAAAATTTGTGTATTTTTTTTTTGAAACGAATAAATGTAGCCAAATTTAAGTCATTCTTAAGGGTCTTATGTTAAATAAAGCATGCCACAACAAAAGAAGTGATATTTTGCACAAAATTTTGAATAAGACAAGTGGTCAAACTTGGGGTCAAAAAAAAGTCAAACGAACTATAATTTGGAATGGAGGGAGTACCTCTTGGGTTCCCTGCCATCGTATTCCATGAGCAGCAATTGAAATTACAGTCTGTTTTGGTTGTTTAAGTTTGGCACACTGAACGGAGCACTTTGTGCAACTGATTTTAGGCAAAATGATGATCGTGAGGATCACAGATTGGAAGGCTGTTTCTGGAATGGTTGGGGTGTAGTTGTGTAAAAGAACCCTTCTCGATCTCCTTGCTCGCTCAAGTCAAATGGCCAAGATCGTGTGTATCATTTAGTCAAAAACAAAGATCCCGCGCGCAAGGATTCAGCCTGCCTCGCCGTACCGCAATTGACGAACGCGATGCATGCCGAGCGCCATCGTGCATCGGCCTTCCATCGCTCGCAGTGCCAGCCGTGGTCGCTGACGACATCGCCCTTCCATCCATGTGGAGCCGCCGCAGCGCCTGATCCGCGCGGCGATGCCGCACGTCCGCCGTGCGCCAAGCCGCCAAGCGCCAATGCAAAATGGTCAGGCGTCTAAGGAACGTAGACATGCACGGAGCACTGTGGCATGCAACTCATATCTTTGCCAGCTGTGATGATATTAGCGTCTTTGGATATTTCCGATAAGCCAGAGAAAAAAAAAATCAGCGGATTGAGCTGCTATACAACTCTCTTAGGGCTCGTTTGGCTGATAGTGTATTATATACACTTGTTTTCAAATGCACCCGTGGGCCGTGGATTGGGTGTAACCCACCCCACCACCCTATCCACGCCTCTTGCTAACACCCACCATGTCTGATTTGAAGCACGTGTCAGGCCAAAAACACTCTGTCTGCATGCAGGTTTCAAAAAAAACTCCGTCTGCGTGCAGGTTTCACTTCGATTTGGATTCCAAAATCCAAAAGAACATACAGTACCAAATCTGAGCACGTACATATATGATTTACAAAAATTTGCTAGAATATTGTAAATAATAAAAAACATGAGGTGATGAGGTGTGAACGTGACTTCCAGATTTAAAAAGTAGAACAGAAAAGTGCTTCCTATGACAATTTAACGTTACGATTATATCTCCAAGAACACTTAACTGCCAGTTGAATTTATTGTTCAACACAAGAAGCCAGCACTGAATTAATCTGTTTGCAGAATCTGGGAACAGCATAAAGTCCACAGGATTTTAGTTTCATGTAGCCGAATCAAGCATTTTTTACCAAACAGCAACACAAATATGCCCAACAAGAAACAGGATAGAACATGCTCAGCATGAATTGGACAACAACAACAACTGATCATTACAACTTGCAGCTTAGTAGCACCAAAAAACCAATGAATAGACCAACTTGATAGTGTGGTGGCACCAAAAAACAACGTCAGCACAGAAAGATCCGATCAAAGATAGCCAAAATTCTGGAAATAATTAATAAATTTGGAGACATCTCCACCAGCATATCTCCCTATTTCCATTGAAACTTTTTTCCCAGCATCACCTGAAACAGAGGTACAAGGCAAAAGGTTAGGTTTATTGGCTCCATATCTTCTGTGGAAAACTGACTGCTAGCAACACAGAGAAACTAGAGAACAGAGCTAATAAGGGAGCTTGCAAATTCTAGGAATTTAGAACTGCAGCAAGTGCACTTGTTCAGCACTTGTTCATACAATAGGAGAATTAATCCTTCAAATATTTGTGAAGGATTGCTTGACTAGAACATTTACTATTATGAAAGTGACACAACACAGAAAGATAGATGCAAGGCTTGCTGCTGTGGAACAGGTGAACTGCTAATAAGGGACTGCATTTCTACTCTCTTTTTTAAACTTGAGTCTAAACATATTGTTCTGAATCATAGTAGAATATCTTAACTGAAAACGAACACATGCAGTACTAACTGAAAACGTACAGACCAAGAACAAGTTGTTGGACTCCCTCCTGCAAGTGCAATAATGTTTTTCAAGAGGTTCAACAATCCAAATGTACTGATTAACCAAGTGTAATACTAAGCTGAACTGCACTACTAGAAGCAGTTATCAGAACCCAAAAGTTGAACTACACTACTAGAGAAGATAACTAATTAACCACTTAAAAGCTGCTGATATCTCAACGTCAGCAGATGCCAAAGCAACTTTCTGAAGAAACAGCAGATATAAGCTACAGATTGAATAGTAGACTGCAGTCTCAATGTCAGTAGATGCCAAAGCAACAAATGCAGATGCCAAAGCAACAAAATGCAGATGCCAAAGCAAACAAAAGACTGCAATATCAGCATGTATAGTATCAGCATCAGACTGTCAGGAGACTGAAGAATTGAAGTACATTACAGTACTGCTGGTAGATCATGATTTGATTGCAGAGATAGATGTCCTCTATCGGGAATGGATGTCTTAACCAAATGAAGTGGAGCAACAGCTCAGGCACAACTTGACTAATAAACTATGGATGCATAGTTAATCAACTATCACTTGTTAGGACAGTAATTAGCCAATACTGCAATTGTTTGCATTGAATCCTACGAAGTAACTTTTCCTAGTGAACCAGCGAGGGCCGGCGAGGTGTCCAGGGCTGGCGGGGCGGCAAGTGCGGCGAGGACCGGCGAGGGCCGGCGAGGGCAGCGAGGGCCGGCAAGGCGTCTCCTCAGCCAGCGGCGAGGGACGGCGGGGCATCTCCACCAGCCCGGAGAGGTCCGGCGAGGGTCTCCTCAGCCAGCGGCGAGGGACGGCGGGGCATCTCCACCAGCCCGGAGAGGTCCGGCGAGGCATCTCCCTTAGCCCGGCGAGGTCCGGCGGGGCATCTTCCCCAGGCGGCGGCGGCGCATCAGGCATAAGCGAATCGCCTCCCCAGCGATAACGAACAGAGCACCGCGTGGCCTCCCGTGTACACCAATCTAGGGGGGTTATTGCAAAAACACCATGGCAGATGAGGGCCGGCGGGCGGTAATTTGCAAGATGTGCGTCCCTCGTTCCCTAGCCATCGGATGGAGGATGAACAATCCAGATCGCTAGTGTGCACGGTTGCATATAAGCCGGTGTGCACAGGATACGTTCTCTTATAAGACATCCAAACAAATTTGCAAGCAGAGCCTACAATATGTAGCAATTAGGGGGCCATCTGAGCATCTGGCCACCACCAACTCTTACACTATTTCTTGTATGAACAAACAACAAAACAATTCAAACGAAGCAACAATAATTCCATCATACATTGTCAGTTCATTAAAATATTGTGCAAATATATTTAATTAGGTAAGTCATATAAGGTGACTTATCTCATTCAAACAATGTGGCAAGAATGGCACTGGGAAGGATTGTTTGTACAGTCGTAGCAAGTAGCATTTTCTACCCTGCCTATTCATATATTAGAGGGAGTGATTAAATAAGAAGGTGCATGAAATAGAAAGCTAACCGGCACTGTTAAATGCTCCATTTTAAAACAATAAAAATCAGGAAGTGGGTTGTAAGCAAACAGTACAAAGGAAATAGCTGTACAATGATAAGCAAATTCAGGAGATTTTTTTTTCACCTCTAATAAGGTACATATTTGCCTCTTTACCAGACAGCTATCTCTGTTAAATAAATATCACCATCCAAATCTGGTGCACATATAAGAAATTAATCAACACCAAACCTGCAGAGAATGCCCATTAGTCTTGCAGATAGATACCAGGACATATATCTCAATTTCAGCATATCAAGAGATTGTGGCAAGCAGTTGGACAGATGTCAAGCAAGTTGCGGCATACAAAAGCCTGCTGAAATAAGAACGCCGCTGCATATTTCAGAATTAAAAGGCCAATACATGTTATGAAGCATCTACTTGCTAAAAGGCAGTAGTAGCTCCAATACTTGTTATGGCTGAAAACTTTTACCTAGACTCCTTCAGATGTAGCCAAGCCTTCAAAACCTCGGGTCCAACTGCAACAATACCAGCTAAGAGTTTAAACTATCATCTGCATCCGAAACAAGAGATCTAGAACATGAATGGCCATAACTGATGGTCATACAGCCTAGTTTTGATACAAATGATAGATGAGAAAATAAATTAGATAATTTGATGGGAAAAGTATGTAACACCTAGATAATTATCTGAGAACAACCTATCTGGCCAATGTGGTACCAGGCTAATTGCAAAATTGTACCATAGAGTCCATGCCTGATTGCAAAGTACTGGTAAGAAGCATCCTGAAAATCACAATGAAAATTTATTATACATGCTACATATTTTCGCACAATTTGGTCAGTTATCAGACAACATTTTGCACATCCAAGTGAGTGCTTGCATGTATGCACACACAAACTCAAAAGTAAAGAGCACTGGAAGGAGGAATGCTGAGTTGCATATTCAGTCACTATAATCTTCACATGTTCCCTCTGTGATTCTCTGTAATCTGCACATAGGAATGCTGAGTTGCATATTCAGTCACTATAAAATTGTAGCCCTTTTAGGGGAGCTGCTGCCTAATCAAACTTCGGTGTAGAACTACCTCCATATAACCAAATCACTGTCATAAAATTTATTGGTGCTCACAAAAAAAAAAACTATCCAATTGAAACTTTTTTCTATAATTATCCTACAAAAGGAGCAATCGAAAGCAAAAGAGCATACAAGCTCACCTCAAAATCTGCTAGACTGAATAAGTTTCCTCCCACCTCCATTCTCCATCCCTTCAATTTTAACATTAACAGAAGCCACCATCACATATCAGTTTAGTGGAGTTAGTGCAAAGGAAAAAAAATGGGGAAAAGCACACACATAAGTACCTTTCTGACTATACGCTTTATATGTTGGGAGAATTGTTTATTTGGCCCTGAAAAAACGTTTGCATTACTTATTTGGCCTCTTTTTTTTTTCCAATTTGTGTATTTGGCCTCAAAGAAACACTTCTCCCATTTGAGGCATGTAAACTTGGGCAGTACAGTCCAAGCCACTAAGCCACTAAGCCACTAAGCCGCCGGGACAGCAGCGCTGTGGAGAGAGGACGGCGTCGACGAGGAAGTTCCGCCTCGCCGCCAATTCGATCTGCGCCGCCGATTCGGAGAGAAACAGAGCGACGAAGAGGACGCCAGCGGGCCTTGTCTGTGGCCAGCGTCGGCGGCCTTGCTGGTAGCCGCCCGGGGCGCCGGAAGCTCCAGCGCCGCCTCTCCCTCCAGAGGGCGCGGATGCCGTCGAGTGCGTCGGCAGCGGCGTCGGTGCACTCACTCGCGGGCGGTGCTCCCAGGGCCTACCCGTACCGTTGCACCCGACGACTGCCGCGTTAGGACCTTGCGGCCGCCCACTGCTGCTTGAGAGAAGGTGGAGAACAAATCCCCAAAATGTCAGAACCATCCATAATAAAAAAAATGCGACAGCTAGAGTGTCCAAGAACCGTACCAACGCAAACAAAGAGGACGAGTAGTCAGCACAAAACCCCGATTCAGGTCCGACGCAGCTCCCCCAAGGCCGCCCCCCACCACACGAGGTCCGCACCTCAGCTCGAGAGCAGATCTGGATCTCGTTGACCCACTCCATGCCCGCCCATGACCGCCGTCCTGCTCCGTCGAGATGTTCTGGTCTCGGCTGTGCTAAAGATCGGCACGCATATGAATGCTCAAAAATGAGACAACATCACTAACAAACGGTACCTGATAGAACAAAGACAAAAAATGTAAGATAATAGTATGCAAGGTAGTGAGAGATGTTTAAAGGCAGACTTCTGACAGAGCAACATGATATATGTATTTGAAGCAACATGAATGATGATGGGCTCAAGGGCACCATCCTTGCTATCATGAAAGATGATTAATCTAAAGCTATTAAGGTCCTAAAAGCGAACACAGTACATTAGTAAATTGCTTAACTTTGTCACGGTCCCCTTCTCCCTACCTAAATGTGAAGCATTGTTGTGAGGCACATGATATGGTATATGGTCAACTGAATTTGTCATGAGTGAGTTACGAACTTGCCACTTCTGAAAACAGTGCTGTGTGAATTCCTTTAAAGAAAAAACTGGTTAAAACGTTGAGTTCTGCAACACTATCAATGATTAGCCTTGCCTTTTGTTTGCCTTTCTATCCATACTACCACCCACAAAAAGAGTAGGGCAAACCGTCACTATTGCAATTGTTTGGGGACACTGGTTATTTAATTTGATTCAAGTACCTAAAGGTAATACCAGAAATCTCCAATTTAGTTTGATACCTCTAAATGACTCTATTGGATGCTAAATCGCAGGCCCTTTTTGCATTCTTTATAAGCATAGAAAGAAATGAGGTGAAATCCTATGGTCACATTTGCTTTGTGCAGTATCCTGTCCTATCCCTGTTGGGTCTGAATGAGAAAACTTTGCTGTCAAGTGGTATGGTGTCAATCTGATCTTTCGCATTCTCAGAAAAAAAAATTCTAACTATTAAGATGCAGAGGCGCAATGGAGTATTTTTTTTGTGGAGATATTAGCTACTTGAGTGTGGGATTTATTGTTTACCTATTTTGCGTTCTTTGTTGAAGCAGATTTTCCATACTTGTTCTTTCCATGGAAGCTGGATTCATCATTTTTAGGCCTGAATATTGTTTTCAATAAGCTGGACCCATCATAGAATCTATAGCTTGCTTAGGTACGACATAAACCTGTAATGAAATATATTGACTGGAATGGTAGGGTGGCTTAGCCTACCTTTTAGCTTTATGTTCTTAAGGCAATGGAGACGGACTGATTCCATCATCCTCAGTGCCATCACCAGATTCAAAGTCTTCATCGGCAATTGAATCCTGCATTGGTAAGATCTAATTAGTGCTGCTCTGAACTAATTAGCTATTTACTGTTTACTGTCAAGTTGTTTTCAGCCGTTTCTAAGCCTAAAGATAAGTAGCATCTTCTTTATGCATCTTGAATATGCTGTAGTGGTTGAGAGCTTTATCCCGAGTTTGTTTCCTATACAATGGAATAGGCGGCCTATGGCCAAGCTGCCCTCTGGCCGTTCGAAAACAGAGTTCACTTGTGTTCACCTGGTGAACAATCAGTGCCATCATTAATATGTTTCAGGTAAGTAATCATTGAGAACCAACATCATGCTAAACAGGACTACTAAAATCGTGTGTGTAGCAAGCATCAATGGGCAGTTAAGAACAGTTCTAGTTTCTGAAGTTAATTTAATTACATAGAGATGGAGCTATACGAAAGGAACACTTCACAGACATCTTCAGATATCATATATGCAGTAGTCTGCAGCAGCGTAAGGATTACACTTGCAGCCATTTTACTCACATTTTAGATAGATAACTGACCTCTATGTATGATTTTGGATGACGAGGTATCACAGGGGCTGGTTCAGCTTCAGGTTCCACCTTTCTATAAAAGAAGTACTCGCACTGTTTCTAATTGTAAGTCTTTTTGGCTTTTGCAGATACAATTAGGTGCATAGCAAAAGCTATGTACCTATAGGAAAGGCAAAATGACTTACAATTTAGGATAAAGGGAGTAGAAAAGTTAGGAAAAAAAATGAATCAGGGAAAATAGTCAAGACTTACCTTAGATGGGAATGGGATGCATTGGTAAACATGAATCATTAACTAACTACTCAGTTGAGGGCTGTGAAAATCGGGGGAGACTGAAGAGTGAAGACCAAGTCCATATACAATCTTTTAAGACCATGTTGCCTTTGGCTCGTGCTCATCTCCCAAATTCGGCCATGGCAACCAGGTCACCCGCTCATTTTTTCAGTAAAAGAACATCAAAACCAGATCTGCAACCTGAAAGATACAGATTAATCATACTTGGGGTTGTCAAATGCTTGATCCACTGAACTGGCCACAAATAAAGATTGCTCAGGTAAACAAAGTTAATAAGTAGTAATTGATAATCTTTTGAAAGCAGTCTCTTTTTCTAGTTTTTTATTCAGAACATGAATAATGCTTTAAGCCATAGCTACCAAAACCCAATAGGCACTTGGGAGCGGAAGGCTGATGACATATATAATATTGAAATTAGAAGATCAGTGAATATACCCCGCGAGCAGAGGTGGCTACTCCTGATGTTGTGATTGGAGCTGGAAAAGTACAGTTTGTACAGAAATTAGTCCAAACTGATAGAAATTGGATGGTTACTCTCATTGAGAGAGGATGGCAAACTCAGGTTGGGGAAATTTTCTGGTTTTCTTGTTGCTGAAACTAAACTGCCATGCCTTCTCAAGCACTGGCGATACATACTTATAGCTGCCAGGCAGCCAAAGCATATGCTAGATGCTAGTCTATCCTATTGTCCTTACCAGGACACAAAACACAACTGCCTGTCCTCACTAGGACGTTGGTCCTCACCAGGACACAACTGACTGTCCTTACTAGGACAACTAGATGCTAGTCAAAAGGTGCTGCAGGAGATGCTGTCCTGGCAGCAAGACCAAAGACCAAAGATCACAGACCACAACGACCAAAGACCAAAGTACAATGACTTATCCTATCATTCTCCCCTAAGTCTTGTGCGTCGTCTTCAGTTGAACCATCCCGATTCTGGAGCGAAGCTCAAGGAACTTGATCCTCCCAAGAGGCTTGGTGAGCAGATCCGCAAGCTGATCATTGGTGTTGATGTGGCTTGCCCTGATGCTTCCTTCTGCCAGGCAGTCTCGGATGAAGTGATACCTCACCGGATGTGCTTGCTCCGTTCATGGAAAACGGGATTCTTCGCCAGAGCCAAAGCGGAGCTGCTGTCCACTTGAGCTCCACTGCTCCAGCATCTCTGCCAAGAAGATCGCCGAGCAGTCTAGCCAGCCAGAGCGCCTGAGTTGAAGCGGTGGAGGCCGCTATGTAATCAGCCTCGCAGCTGGACATTGCCACCACCTGCTGCTTGACCGACTGCCAGCTGACAAGGCACTTGCCAAGGAAGAAGAGAATCCCGCTCGTGCTTTTGCTGGTGTCGACGTCGCCGGCGTGGTCGCTGTCGCTGTACCCGATGAAGTGAGCCCCTCCGGGGCACCTCGGGTAGTGGAGACCGTGATCGAGAGTCCCCGCAACATAGCGGATGATTCTCTTCACAGCCTGCTGGTGCTCCGTCGTCGGTGCTGCATGAACCGACTCACGTAGCCAACGGAGAACGCCACGTCCGGTCGTGTGTGGGCGAGATAGCGAAGGCTCCCCACAAGACGCGGGTACTGCGTGGCATCCACCTCCTCCGCCGTGCTGTCACGGCTCAGCTTCAGCCGCTCCTCCATCGGGAGTGAGAGCTGGGTTGCAGTCGGTGAGCCCAGCCAGCTCAACGACGCGCTTGGCGTAGGCGGTCTGTCGAAGCGTGATCCCGGAGTCGTCCTGGTTCACCTCGATCCCCAGGTAGAAGGAGAGAGGCCCAGGTCACTCATCTCGAACGTGGCCTTCATGTCCTCCTTGAACGCTGCGACCTCCGCATCCTTGGTTCCGGTGATCACCAAGTCGTCGACGTAGACACCCACAGCAAAACACTTCCTCCAGTGCCCCGCCGGTAGATGGCCCGCCTCGTGCGGGCTTTGCTCGAAGCCCATCTTCTTGAGGGTGGAATCCAGCTTGGCATTCCACGCCCTCGGCGCCTGCCGCAAGCCGTAGAGGGCCTTGCGCGGGCCAGCACCTTGCCCTCCTGCCAGGGACACAAACCCCGGCGGCTGGTGCACGTAGACCTCCTCCTTCAAATCGCCGTTCAGGAACGCGACTTGACATCCATGTGGTGGACCCGCCAGCCCTCCTGGGCCGCCAGTGCAAGGAGGAGTCGCACGGACTCCATCCGTGCTACGGGAGCGAAGGCATCGTCGAAGTCGATCCCCTCCTGCTGCATGAAACCCGCGCCACCAAGCGAGCCTTGTGCTTGACGATAGCACCGGCTTCGTTCCTCTTCAGCTTGAACACCCACTTAAGAGTGATCGCGTGGTGACCACGAGGGAGATCAGCAAGCTCCCAGGTGCGGTTCTTCTCGACCGCATCATCTCCATCTTCATCGCGGCACGCCATGCCGCGTGCTTCTCGGCCTCTGCAAAAGACGAGGCTCACCGTCGTCGCACGCAAGGTGCAGCTGTGCCTCCAGGTCGCGAGCGCCGGTCCCGGTACTGGCTGGTCGCCGAGAAGGCCCTCCACCGTACGATACCGCAACGGCTCACCATCGTGGTACGCGTCGATGCGCTCCTCGTCGTGAGAGAGAGGAGTGGCGAGATCCACCGGGCTGTGCTCGACACGTGCTGGTGCTGAAGCAGACGGGCCCGGAGAAGAGAAAGCTGGAGGACTATCTGCGCTGGCGGGGAGTGCGCGGGACGCGGTGTAGCAGGCGCCGGAGTCGGTGGAGGCTCCGCGGAACTGGGGTAGGCACGCTCGGTGAAGGAGAGCTGCCCACTCCCCCAGCTCCTCGACGTGGATGTACTCGATGGTGAAGTCGTCGTACGTCGGAGCCGAGCCGTCGTCCACCGCCTTGCCCCAGCCATCCTCGGCCCTCGTCGAACACCACGTCACGCGCCGTGCGCACACGCTGTGTCTCTTATGGGCGAGGATGCGGTAGGCCTTCGAGCCCTAGCGTAGCAATGAACACTCCCGGAGTGCTTCCTGTCGTCGAGCTTGCCGACGTGGCCCAGCTCCTGGCGAACGCGAGGCAGCCAAAAGTCCGTAGATGGGAGACCGCCGGCTTACGCCCATTGCCAGGCCTCGTACGGCGTCATGCCGTGTGAGCGCCTTGGTAGGCGAGAGGTTGAGGATGTATGCAGCTGTCGACCAAAGCCTCCACAGAAGATAGCCGGCATTCCCCCTCTGCTTGAGGAGGGCCCGAGCCATGCTCACAACCGTTTGGTTGCGCCGCTCGACGACGCCGTTCTGCTGTGGACTGTACGGCGCGGAGTAGTAGTGGCGCTGAATGCCCTCATCCGCGCAGTACGACGCGAATCAGCCGCCGTGAACTCGCCACCGTTGTCGGTGCGCAGCACGCGCAGCTTGCGGCCGCACTCCGCCTCCGCAGCAGCCTGCGCGCGCTGATGGCGTCCGCAGCCTCTCCCTTGCTGCCGAGAACCACCACCCACATGTAGCGGGGAGAGGTCGTCGAC
>JAAXCT010003029.1:0-47357 GCA_012490785.1 Eragrostis nindensis | reverse complement strand
ATGCATGGGCACATGAACCTCGTGTGTGTGTGTGTTGTGTGTGTGGTGTGTGTGTGTGAGAGAGAGAGAGAGAGAGACGTTGTGTGTGTGTGTGTGAGACATCTGGTATTCATTCCTGCCAGCAAATTTACCTAAGCCTACATATCTTTTCTCTCTCTCGGGCCACACTTTCTAAAGTCATGTTGTGTAATCAAACAAGCCCCTTCTTCTAATCATCCATTTTTGTTTTGATTAAATTTGTGTATACAACAATTACACCAGACTGGAATATGGTTTCTGGTTTCTGGAACCATGTGCAAGTAGCTAGTGTCTCGCCGGTTTGAATCAGCTGATTAATCGTGACGGAACCGAGCAGTGCGATCATGTTGGTTAATTCCGCTCCCTTATGTACGTACGTGAACCAAATAGTGCACACGTCGCGGCGTTTCTGGTGGCTCCGGTGATGAAAGTATGCAAGGTTGCAGGCCGCTGGTTTTCACGGATCCTCTGCGCTAGGGGTGTAAATAGGTGACCTTATAGGGTCCTTTTTAGTTCAACCAAATGAACTAGTTTTCCAAAATGAGCTCTCATTTTCGAAAACTAGTTCATTTGGTTGAACTAAAAAGGGTCGACGGCGACCCTAAGGGTCACCAATTTTCACCCCTACTGCACGCCCAGGACGTGCCGCATTGGCACTAGAGTAGAGTAGCAGGACACTGCCGCACCGGTGCAGATGTGCTCGCACGGCCAGCGCCTGCTCTGCACACGCCGCCAAAGGGGATACCGGACACGTACGCTCGTCGTTGATGGGCGGGGCGCCCTCCGCCGCCAGATGCAGAAGGGGCTGGCCGCATACGTGGCGCGCAGGCGTTACCCCCTTCTCCCTTCCTTTCTCACTGCATCTCGATCGTCTCTCTTGAGTTGCACCCCCCTCACACAATTAATTCTTTTGCGTTGCAGCTTCCAGCTGTCAAGATCACAGCATCGGAGCCCCTGCACCTTGTTAATCGCCCGACAACTCTGGCTACTCACGCCTGCGCCCGTGGCTTCACAGAACGAACTCTATTACGAGTACGGAGGGAGTACCTAAGGAGGAGTGCAATGTTCTTACAAAGGAAACGACCGTTATCGACTTTCACGAGTGTGATGGCATCAACATCATCATGTCGCTCAAGCAACGCCCACTTGCTGGGATGGAAGCGGGGATCCTCCATGCTGTCTTGCTTCTTGTCATTGGGGTCGTCGGTGTTGGAGCGCCAATCTTGGCAGACGGCACGAAAGTCCATGTAGTAGTCGAGGTTGTCGCGGCCGCCATGAAGCAGTCGCCGATTTGACATACAATGTCGTTGGGGAGTGAGGTCCAATCAGGAATTGTGACCATTGCTTGAGCATGATGAGCTCTCTCTTTCTTGGAGTGAGTAAAAAGCATGGTGATGAGAAAGCTACGGCTTGTGCTTCTGGTTATTGTTGTGCTTCTGTTGATTGTGCGTGCTAAGAGCAGAGGGTGTTGTTGGCTGTATGTATAGCTCAGCCTCTTAGTAGTGCTGTATCGTATAAATATGCATATAGTGGTAAATGAATGCGTATTAATTACTACCTATTTCTCTCTCCAGATTCATTATAGTTTGCTTCCATTCTCTTCCAAAGATGCCGCACCCCTTGTCTCTTTTATTCAACCCCAATTTCACTTCTAATCCGGGCGCACGGGCGCGGCAACCGGGGACACGGCAGCGAGCGTGAGGTGGCGGGCGCGGCGCGGATGAGTAGAGGGTGCTTTGCGGCAGGCGTGCGGGAGCCCGGGCGCGGAGCTGGCGCGCGACGGCGAGCGTGAGGCGGAGGCCGAGAGAATGGAGCGGAAGGAAAAGGAAGACACGTCGGTCGTTGGGTAGACCTCGAGCATGAATCTTAAAGTGAGTGCTCCACGGGCTATAGGTCATCCAAGTGCCGTATAGGAAAGCATACGAGTGTGTGTTGTGTGTCACACTTTTTTTCTTCTCTCGGGCCACACTGTCTAAAATAATGGTGTGTGTAGTAAACAGGCCCCTTCTTATGATCATCCATTTTTCCAGTACTTACTCCTTGGTCACTAATACTATACTTCAGGAGTTAGCATTTTTGTTTTGATTAAATCTGTTTATACAAAGATACATCAGCCTGGAATCATATGCTTTCTGGTTTCTGGAACCAGGTGCAGGTAGTGTCTCCCTGGTTTGAATCAGCTGATTAAGGGTAACGGAACCAAGCACAGTGCGATCCTGTTGTTGGTGAGTTCCGCTCCTCTATGTACGTACGTGAACCAAATAGTGCACACGTACGTCGTGGCGTTTCCGGTGGCTCCGGTGATGAAAGCAATATTTTATATTGGTGGTCGAAGTCAAACATGTTTTATAAAAAAAAATTTAAACATATTTTTATTTTTCTTTTTTTCTCTCTGTTTCTAAACCTTTGTAATCCTAGCTGCCACGTATAAATTACACAGCCAAAAGTCCAGCTTGCTTGAAAAGAAATCTCTTTTTGTTTGTTTTTCAATTTGGCGCCACCTTCCCCCTGTTTATTCACATCGAACGGCTCATATGCATCGTCTACCTCCCGCCAAGTCGCTCTTCTCTTTCTTCTCGCGCCACCTCCTTCCCTGCCCCGCTCCTCCAGCCACCCTCATCACTCTACCGCTCTAACCCTTCGTCGCCGGGCAACATTGTTACTTCCCAGGCCCGGCACAGTGCAGCCGCACATCCTCTGCTGCCCGGCACCTAGACCCCTCATCCAGCATTATATATATCTAGGGAAATTTATCAGTAGGACACCGATTGAATGTGGTTTGGCCTGTAGGACATAAGGCGAAGCTACTTTGTTTGGAGGGCACCGCAAAACACTGGTTTTGTTCGACAGACACCGTACCACTCACGAATTTCTAGCCAGAGCACCTCAATACCCCCATCTTTGTCCTCTGCTTCAATCCTCATCCCCTCATGTAAGGGTAGGGGTAATACCATAATATTGACATTAAGCAATTTCTCCCTATCCTTAAAAGTTCCGAAGTGAGCGGTGTCCTCCACACAAATCCACGTTTCACGATGTCCCTCAGCCAAAAAATGGTCTGTCTCGTCAGCTTTTGTGAGTGTCCCACACACAATATTCCCATATATCTATCTTTGCATTGGCGATGCAGTGACGCACCTCCCAAGAGCGAAACACCATCGCCGGGGTATCAAATTGTGTCTACTAAAGTAATCAAGAAAGTCCAATATTTCTTGCATTCAAGAAATGATCCAGTCTTGCGCTCCAGCAAGCAAAACCTATACAACAAAAGGAGCTCAGAACTGGCGTGTTGTGGTGCAAACACTACCCGTCGGCTACTCCTCACTACTAACTGCTGCTTATCCTTCGCTCTCCTTAAAATTCCCAATCCTGCGGCCAAGAGCTGCAGATCCAATTTTGGTTCTTCGTTCTCCTCAGATGCAGCCACCAGTCCACCACCATGTGCCGGCCGTCGTGAGTGCAGCATCGGAGCCTCTGCACAGGGTGAATTTCCCGATCCGGCCGTCGTGAGCGCAGCATCGTGCGTTAGCGTTACCCACTTTCCCGATCGAGGCCCTGCACCTGATGAAGCTCCCGACCTATACTCTCAAACCAACTTGCATAAACCAACAAGTAAAATGTATATCCCACAACACACACACACACACACACACACACACACACGCACACACACACAAGGGCGGAGCCAAGGGGGTGCTTGCAGCACGAAACTTCTGTTCCACGCGCGGACGCGCGTTCATCTGCTCGCTCATTCGCAGGCGTTGGGAAGTGTGGGGCCGGGGGTCTAGCTGCTTGTCTAGGTTTTCTGTCGAAACGATGCACGCGGATGGCCCCTCACGCGCGCGCGTATTAGAGCAAGTATTATGACGGGCGAAACGCCCGCCTTGTCACTACCCAAGCTGAGGTGGAGGAGAGAAGGAGCCAAAAATTCTTCAGACCGGCGCCTCACCATGCGCCCGCACTCAGCTGGCACATCGCTGCTTTTTCTTCTCTCCCACCACTCAGCTTGGCTGGTTTTTTACGGTGCGTCCCATTGCTGCTTTTAATAAAGCTTTATCAGCCATGGAATAGCTGGTTCATTATACGGCGCAAGCTGAGTACCCGGCGGTAGGGCCGGACGAAAAGCTCATGGCTCGTTAGCTGGGCTCGGCTCGCGACTGGCTCGGCTTGGCTCGTTCACTTTTTCTCACTGCATGTCGGTCGTCTCTCTAGAGTTGCACCCCCCTCACACAATTAATTCTTTTAAGTTGCAGCTTCCAGCTGTCAAGATCGCAGCATGGGAGCCCCTGCACCTTGTTAATCTCCCGACCAACTCTGGCTACTCACGCCTGCGCCCGTGGCTTCACAGAACGAACTCTATTACGAAACCTGTTCGTTTCATAGAACGCCCTCTAATTCGAGTACGGAGGGAGTACCTAAGGAGGAGTGCAATGTTCTTACAAAGGAAACGACCGTTATCGACTTTCACGAGTGTGATGGCATCAACATCATTATGTCGCTCAAGCAACGCCCACTTGCTGGGATGGAAGCGGGGATCCTCCATGCTGTCTTGCTTCTTGTCATTGGGGTCGTCGGTGTTGGAGCGCCAATCTTGACAGACGGCACGGAAGTCCATGTAGTAGTCGAGGTTGTCGGCCGCCATGAAGCATTCGCCGATTTGACATACAAAGTCGTTGGGGAGTGAGGTCCAATCAGGAATTGTGGCCGTTGCTTGAGCATGATGAGCTCTCTTTTTCTTGGATTGAGTAAAAAGCATGGTGATGACAAAGCTACGGCTTGTGCTTCTGGTTATTGTTGTGCTTCTGCTCATTGTGCGTGCAAAGAGCAGAGGGTGTTTTTGGCTGTATGTATTAGCTCAGCCTCTTAGTAGTGCTGTATCGTATAAATATGCATATAGTTGTAAATGTTCCATTCTCTTCCAAAGATGCCGCACCCCTTGTCTCTTTTATTCAATGCCAATTTCACTTTTAATCCGGGCACGCGGGCACGGCAATCGGGGACACGGCGGCGAGCGTGAGGCGCGGCTGGTGCGGCGCAGATGAGTAGAGGGCGCGCTGCGGCAGGCGTGCGGGAGCCCGGGCGCGGAGCTGGCGCGCGACGGCGAGCGTGAGGCGGAGACCGAGAGAATGGAGCGGAAGGAAAAAAGGAAACATGTCGGTCGTTGGATAGACCTCGAGCACGAATCTTAAAGTGAGTGCTCCACGGGCTATGACCTATGAGCATCCAAGTGCCGTATAGGAAAGCATATGAGTGTTTGTTGTGTGTCACACTTTTTTTCTTCTCTCGGGCCACACTGTCTAAAATAATGGTGTAGTAAACAGGCCCCTTCTTATGATCATCCACTTGCACCTTGGTCAAATGGATGTCGCACCCACACCTTAACCTCGGCGCCTCCGTATGGATCCTGGACAAATGGATGTCGCATCGATCCTAGAAAACATAAGCAGCATGTTCCCCTGAAAACAACATGCATAAATGAAGAACTAAATTCATTAAGTGTATATCCCACAAATATGGAGTAGTAACTAAAAGTACTATGTATAGGTACAGAATCCACACATGGTTGTCGCGTATAAATCAACGGCAATTTGATTTCCTGCCTGATTTATTTGATATCTTTATATATATATAATATATATATATATATATATATATATATATAGTAATGATCATATAGGGAAAAGATCAATCTCCAACACGATTATATATAGTAATGATGCATGAGATAACAAAAGATCTGCAGATTTGGTATATCATTGTCTATACAGCACACATTCAATGATTATATATACGGCTCCACTGGAATCCCGATCAATGCCACTCGAAACAAGAGTTTGCATCCCAAGTTGAAGTATTCCATCTTGCTCCAATGGCACGCCACCTAATACCAATGCAAGCGCTGGTCGTCCTCGTGCTAGTAGTGGTTCTCAGCGATCTCCGCTGGATCACAGCTGCCGCGCCAGCAAACCCTGATGACGCCGCCGCCATGCGATCCATCGCCAACACAACCGGCGCCACCAAGTTGCTTGGCTGGGGCGCCAAATCGGCCGACCCATGCGACGGCACCTGGACGGGCGTGCGCTGCAACGGCGAGGGCCGCGTCACCTCCATCAGCGCCAGTCGTGCCGGTCTCAATGGCTTTATCGACGGACCCGACCTCAGCAAGCTCAGCTTCCTGGCCGAGCTCGACGTAAGCTTCAACCGGCTACTGGGAGGGGAAGACGGAGGTAACCTCCCCCTTCTTCCAACGCCGTTGCAGCACCTCCGATCCCTGGACTTCCGCTCCAACAACTATGGTCGCATTCCCGAAGGCTTCTTCGCCGGCTTTCCCGCACTCGAGACGATAGCCCTTGACGACAATGAAATGACAGCCAGGAGATTCTTCCTGGACGTGCTCACCTGCTCCAACCTACGGAGCTTCTCTGCCAACAACATCAGCCTCCTATGTGATTTCCCGGACTTCTTCGGTAATCCCGTCGCGTTCCCGGTCCTAGAAAGACTGTCCCTGGCGAGGAACGCAATATTTGGGCCCATCTCTCCCACCTTTGGGAGGAACAGCCAGATCAAATACCTCGACATCAGTGACCAGACACATGACTTCGATACTGGCCTTTCGACGCTCATGGGGCGCATAGATCAATTCATCGCTGGCATAGAGAGCCTCGTGGAAGTACGGTTGGATCACAATTCCCTCAGCGGACCACTGCCTGACGTCACCAAACTTCACAACCTGCAGGTCTTCAATGCCGTCGGCAACGACTTTTGCGGGGTGCCAAACTTCGCCAAAGGCACTTCTGTCGACCTTACCGGAAACCCAAATATCGGCAAACCATGTTAGATTATGCGTTCGCTCTTGCTGCAAACTACTCTCCATAGGAGAGCGTTTTGGCGCATTAAAAATTAGCGTGGTACGGCACATTATGGTATTATTTGTGTTTTAGCCTGACGGATAGATGAATTAACGCCTGGTTGAAATGCACGTCAAATTTTTTTTCTTTTTATTGTTTCTTAGACCAATCTTCACTATTCATTTATACTATAGAAACTGAGTATTTTATTGCTGCTGACCAACAGATTAAAATATAACAAAGTAGTTCCATATCCAATTTAAAAAGTCACATGTGTATTTTTTTCTTACAATATACTATTTATAATTCATTATTCTCTTATTGATTCTTTCTTTTGTCCAAACTTGACTATAGTTTAGACAAATATTCACTCCTCCCAAACATGTATAGTTTCCGTCCAACAAAACAAATTAAGTTAAATTGATCAACTAGTACTACAACGAGAACCTTATATCAGAATATAAAGATCCATTGTTTCAAATTTCACTTTTAGTGTGGTGTCCACGCCCTTGGACGCCAGCGCCTTGGCAAATTACATCCTGGGTTTGACGCCAGAGCCTCGTGGAAGTATGGTTGGATCACAATTCCCTCAGCGGACCACTGCCTGACGTCACCAAACTTCACAACCTGCTGGTCTTCACTGCCGTCGGTAACGACTTTTGCGGGGTGCCAAACTTCGCCAAAGGCACTTCTGTCGACCTTACCGGAAACCCAGATATCGGCAAACCATGTTAGATTATGCGTTCGCTTTTGCTGCGAACTACTCTCCATTGGAGAGTGTTTTGGCGCATTAAAAATTAGCGTGGCACGGCCCATTAAAAATCAAGTTATACATTTACATCTGATTAAATATGTAAAGCAATATTTTATATTGGTGGTCGAAGTCAAACATGTTTTATAAAAAAAAGTGTAAACATATTTTTTATGTTTCTTTTTTTCTCTCGGTTTCTAAATTCCTAGCTGCCACGTATAAATTGCACAGCCTAAAAAGTCCAGCTTGCTTGAAAAGACATATCTTTTGTTCTTTTTTCAATTTGGCGCCACCTTTCTCCCGTTTATACGCATCGTAAGGCTCATATGCATCGTCTACCTCCCGCCAACTCGCTCTTCTCTTTCTTCTCGCGCCACCTCCTTCCCTGCCGTGCTCCTCCAGCCACCCTCATCACTCTACAGCTCTAACCCTTGGTCGCCGGGCAACATTGTTACCTTCCTGGCCACCGGCACAGTGCAGCCGCACGTCCTCTGCTGCCCGGCACCTAGACCCCTCATCCAGCCTTATATATATCTAGGGAAATTTGTCAGTAGGCCACGGATTAAATGTGGTTTGGCATGTAGGACATGAGGCGAAGTATTTTGTTTGGAGGGCACCGCAAAACACTAGTTTTGTTCGACAGACACCGTACCACCCGCGAATTTCTAGCCAGAGCATGATATACATTGACCTCAATACCCCCGTCTTTGTCCTCTGCTTCCATCCTCATCCCCTGATGTAGGGGTAGGGGTAATACCGTAATATTGACATTAAGCAATTTCTCTCTATCCTCAAAGTTCCGAAGTGAACGTGCGGTGTTCTCCACACAAATCCACGTTTCACGGTGTCCCTCAGCCAAAAAATGGTCTGTCTCGTCAGCTTTTGTGAGTGTCCCACACACAAAATTCCCATATATCTATCTTTGCATTGTCGATGCAGTGACGCACCTCCCAAGAGCGAAACACCATCGTCGGGGTACCAAATTGTGTCTACTAAAGTAATCAAGAAAGTCCAATATTTCTTGCGTTCAAGAAATGCTCCTGTCTTGCGCTCCAGGAAGCAAAACCTATACAACAAAAGGAGCTCAGAACTGACATGTTGTGGTGCACACACAACCCGGCGGCTACTCCTCGCTACTAACTGTTGCTTATCTGCTCTCCTTAAAATTCCCAATCCTGCGGCCAAGAGCTGTGGATCCAATTTTGGTTCTTCGTCCTCCTCAGATGCAGCCACCAGTCCACCACCATGTGCCGACCGTCGTGAGTGCAGCATCGGAGCCTCTGCACCGGGTGAATTTCGCGATCCGGCCGTCGTGAGCACAGCATCGTGCGTTAGCGTTACCCTCTTTCCCGATCGAGGCCCTGCAACTGATGAAGCTCCCGACCTATACTCTCAAACCAACTTGCATAAACCAAGAAGTAAAATGTATATCCCACAACACACACACACACACACACACACACACACACACACACACACACACAACGGGGGAGCCAGGGGGTGCTGCAGCACGAAACTTCTGTTCCACACGCGGACCCACGTTCATCTGCTCGCCCATTCGCACGCTGTGGGACAGCGGAGGCGGCGCCCGTGCTAGCATGGCCCGCATTCTGTTTTTTCGCGTGAGCAGGGGTGCAAGTGGGCATGCATGCATGCTCGTGAGGCCGTGTTGTACGTGCGTGGGTCTCACGACACGTCAGGTAGAGATATTTGCTAGGCCAAGTTTCCTTCCATGAACAGAAGTTTTAACCTTAGTTTGTTCATAAGTATAAGAATAAGTTTGAATAAAAGTGGTTTCACAAGTTGTAGAAAACATTCTAACAGAAGTTATAATGGGAGTTTGCTCACAAGTTTCGGGATAAGTTTTGATTCATAAGTTTCTAGAGAAGCTTTGATTCATAACTTTCTTGCACTGAATGTTTGTGGATAAATCTTGCCTCAGCTACCACTGTTTTCACGTCACGTTGCCAACCACGGACGCCCGAATGGCTCAGTTCACACGCGCAAGGGCGTTGGGAAGTGTGGGGCCGGGGGGTCCAGCGGCTTGTCCAGATTCATGTCGGAACGATGCGCGCGGATGGCCCCTCACACGCACGCGTATTAGACAAGGCCGCTGCAGCACGCGTGGCCTGGAATACAACATCTTAATTAATGCTTCATTGAACAATTTCAGTCTAAATTTCTTTTTTTTCCTAATTCAACTTCATTTTGAATCAGCTTAGCTTTCAGCACCCCTTAATTAGCAATGTTTCTAGCTCCGCCACTGCGCGTGCGCGGACACACAAATTTCTTCTATCTTTGAGACCTATCAGATATTCACTGCCAAGACACGACACTGCCTTGGATGTTGCTCTTGCTGGTAAACCAACCAAAAAATATCTTTCCATAAACATCTGAGAGCACCAAAGTGATAGATTAGAAACATGTTTAGGTTTTATATGAATCTATAAGGTCCAGATTCGTGGCCTTCTCTTTCAACCATTTAATTTAATTTTTGTTCAGATGGGTCTTTCGGGGAAAAAATGTTCAGATGTGTACGCGTTCAATACACCAAGTGATTTGTGAAGCAGGAGCGCACCGGTCTTCTGGCAGACCAGGTCGTGTACGTTAAGTATGCACGACACTGCCTTGGAAAAAAAATAAATTAGGCATGCAATCTCCTTGTTTCAAAATACCAACTGATTCCTGACGGATTTGATTTGCAATAACGGCAAGTAATCAGCTCTTACTACAAATTGTGTTAATAAAAAGTTCAATAACACGCATTATGCATGGCAAGAACGAGCAGTACAAGTGGAGATTGCATATATGGAATAATGGAAAAGATCGATCTCCAACATGATTATGTATAGTAATGATGAAATAACAAAAGATCTGCAGATTTGGTATATCATTGTCTATACAGCACACATTCAATGATTATATATACGGCTCCACTGTCTAGAATCGGATCAATACCACACAACAAGAGTTTGGATCCCAAGGTCAAGTATTCCATCTTGCTCCAATGGCACGCCGCCTAATACCAATGCAAGCGCTGGTCGTCCTCGTGCTAGTAGTGGTTCTCAGCAATCTCCGCTGGATCACAGCTGCCGCGCCAGCAAACTCTGATGACGCCGCCGCCATGCGATCTATCGCCAACACAACCGGCGCCGCCAAGTTGCTCGGCTGGGGCGTGAAATCGGCCGACCCATGCGACGGCACCTGGACGGGCGTGCGTTGCAACGGCGAGGGCCGCGTCACCTCCATCAGCGCCAGCCGCGCCGGTCTCAATGGCTTTATCGACGGACCCGACCTCAGCAAGCTCAGCTTCCTGGCCGAGCTCGACGTAAGCTTCAACCGGCTACTGGGAGGGGAAGACGGAGGTAACCTCCCCCTTCTTCCAACGCCGTTGCAGCACCTCCGATCCCTGGACTTCCGCTCCAACAACTACGGTCGCATTCCCGAAGGCTTCTTCGCCGGCTTTCCCGCACTCGAGACGATAGCCCTTGACGACAATGAAATGACAGCCAGGAGATTCTTCCTGGACGTGCTCACCTGCTCCAACCTACGGAGCTTCTCTGCCAACAACATCAGCCTCCTATGTGATTTCCCGGACTTCTTCGGTAATCCCGTCGCGTTCCCGGTCCTAGAAAGACTGTCCCTGGCGAGGAACGCAATGTTTGGGCCCATCTCTCCCACCTTTGGGAGGAACAGCCAGATCAAATACCTCGACATCAGTGACCAGACACATGACTTCGATACTGGCCATTCGACGCTCAAGGGGCGCATAGATCAATTCATCGCTGGCATGGAGAGCCTCGTGGAAGTACGGTTGGATCACAATTCCCTCAGCGGACCACTGCCTGACGTCAGCAAACTTCACAACCTGCAGGTCTTCAGTGCCGTCGGTAACGACTTGTGCGGGGTGCCAAACTTTGCCAAAGGAACTTCTGTCGACCTTACCGGAAACCGAAATATCGGCGAACCATGTTAGATCGCTTGGTTGCAATAGATTGTGCGCAATTTTACCGCTTACCTAATAAATAGTGGACCGGTAGACCGGTATCAATAATCTCATTTTTAGTATTATTGTATATTTGATACCCCATGAACTATCGTTACCTTAGCGTGGTTATTTTTTCTACTATTATTATGTTCCCACGAAACATTTTTATAAGGTAAAATTGCGAGATTTTTTTGTCGCATATGCCCACTCATCTGAGATGTTATTGCAAAAAAGCACCCAAATGTGCACATACTTAACTAATTTCACTTATTTCTTGACCTTACATTTATAAGACAATATAAGGGAAACTTTACTTCAAAATGAATATTCTGCTTCCACCTTGTAGGTGCAGTTAGCCTTTATTAGTTAACTGACCAACGGGAACCAAAACAAATGTGACGAGACAATATAGTTGAGAATTGAATCCAAAGCTAACTATGACATTGCTAATTGATCCGTAGCATATTTATGCATCTGATCTCATGGTCTTTTTGATAAAAGTGTGTACAACATTAAGGTAATTGAATGATCAGAAAGTTCAAGAAAAAGAAACTCAGCCCCAGCCCCCAGGTGAAAGATCTCCCCGTGGTACCATTAAGAGCAAGCACACGGAAACCACAGCCTATAAAAAGAAAGTCGGCCTCTCCTTGCCTTCAATGGCTAAACAATGAAAAAAAAAAGGTGCTTCATTTTATTTCTTTTTAGTTTCAGCAAGATATTGCAAAACTATGTGTTTGTTGGTTTTGCTTTTGCCTTGATGTTCCAACTTCAATCAAGGGCCAGGCAAAAAGGTTGCTGTTGCTGTAACTCTGATTTAGCTCTACAAACTAGTCATAAACAAGGCTAGAAGCTCCTAGCACATCTTGCAGTCCCATATAACAGAATGGGCAAACCTCAAATGTAGACTTGAATACTCCTCCAGAACAATCTATTTAGGCGCCATCTATATACAAACTTGTGTCAATACGATACTACCAACATACAATGGCACTGCACTACACCACATGTTCTGCACTGTAACCAACTTTTATGGGCTAACAGTGACGTCAATTACAAATTATATTTCAACAAATATGTGATCTGTGCTATAGTCAATAAGATAACCACCAAAATTGAATCTACAACTTGTTCTTCCTTCATGTAGGGATAAAATACAGCCTTTTCCCCGCCCTTATAGAGGCCTCAAAAGCGGGTAATCTTCTAGGAGTTCTCGCTCTGTCAATGTGTCATTCTCATTTTGAGGAGTCCATAGGACCTCTACTGCCTGTAAAGATGGTTAACAAAGTGTCAGATATAATAGTTGTATCATAGAAATACAAGCTAAGGCTCTGATAGCAACTTGAATTTCTTAGCAAACTTATATCTCTCTTGTGGGTTTCTTTCATCACTGGGGATGAATACTTTGTATCCACAAAGATGTATCTTATTAAATGTCACTGCAACGTGTTATTGGTGTGATGGCAGTTTTATATACTGACTTGAGACTTGCAGGCCTCTTACAAGAGTATGAGAAAACTGTTTTTGGGCCAAGCAGGATGAATTTTGGAACAGAACTGTTGATTTGGTTCCTGCAACCAAGTTGCTAGAAGTAAGCAAGGGATACCAGTATTTTGCTCGATGGTATGGCAGCAAGCTTTTGTAGAGCTGTCTTCAAGTCGTTGCTGCTATTTATAACAGGTAGCTTGTGAACTCCCTCGGCAGCAACCAATATGGTTATCTAGAAGTATGAAATAGAAAATAATTAGATATCATGTGATGAACATTACTGACAAAACAGCTAATATCACTCAAACTTATAAATACTAAAAATCAGAAACTAATGTAAGAAAGAAAACAGGAAGCAAGTGCATTTTGTTAAGGAATGACAGCTTACAGAGCAGTGTTCCTTTTAATTTTTAATTCTTAAATGGCAAGAGGCATATTGAATGGTATCAGAAAAGTTTATGAACCAAATTAAAATGTATCTAGCTATATGGTATTAATGTTAATTGATAAATCACTTTAGTGTTGAATGATATTATCTGGCAAAAGGATATTAATAATAAAGGTACCCAACAGCAGAATGGACATAAGACGCTGCACGAAAAGCCTGCGGTACCATTTGTTTACATACCACTATGTACTCATTGCTAAAACCACTTGATCTTTGGCTCCCTGTTTTACTCCTCTTGATGCTGTTCACATTCACGAGTGTCTCTTCATCAAACTTGCCTCTCTCCTCAATAGATAGTTGATTGAAACGTTTCTCCCCATCATCCATGCTTCGTTTCACATCCACCTACAGAACAACAAGAGATATAAAGGGTATCCACACAAGAAACTTACACGATTCCAAATCTGCAAAACCTTGCTACTAAAGACATAATATAGTGCTCATGTATGGGATGTGTATATTACATACAAGCTACAAAAAAGGAGGTCTATAACTTCGTTGTCTTTGCTAGAAGGTACATTAAAGCAGCATAACATTACATTCCACGATAAATAACATAGTTACATCATTACAGTAAACAAATTTGAAGCAAGCAAGAGATAAGCTGCAATCTGCGTAAGAAACTGACAATTACAATTTAAATGGCAAAATGTGCATACCGACGAGTAAGCTGAGATACAGCAATCCGGATGCCGAAGTAATGCCAATGTCGTCTCTATGGAACAGCATACCAAGTTAGAAAGTTAGCATGATTTCAAGGCAATAGCAAAATGGCGTAAAGTCTTACAGACAGAATAGTTCTTTACAATTTCTTCAAAAAGTCATTATGCATAATATAACAAGTTTAGAGAGCATACCCTTCTATTATCATGATACCTCGTAGCGAAAAATGGCCTCGAATCTTACAGAAAGAATAGTTTGAGAAAACCCCTTCCTAGCCCCCCCCCCCCCCCCCCCCCAACAAAAAAGAAAAAGAACCAATTAGAAAATAAAAGCAGGATTCCTAGAGTCTGAGCAACACAGGATAATCCAAAATTCCAAAATTCGGTTCAAGATAATATATGTGTCCACAACAGTCACTCCCACTGTCCCACCAAACAAGGGGAAGCCCCAATCAACGGCTAGTCAAACCAGAAGAGGGGAGGCAAATAATCTAAGGACAGAAGGCCAACACAGAAGTAAATTACCTTTCAGTAAAATATTATATTTAGTTCAAATGCCAAGCTACAAACTATATGAATAAGTACGTCGTTGCCAATGTTTGGTTGGCATACACAAAATATGGAGGCAACTATAGATATGTTGGGCTCCTTTAACACCAGACAGAACCAACCCAACCCATTAACCAATCCCAGCGTGCCTTACCCAATATTGCCCATACAGAATATCATCAAAATAGTAAAATGAAGCAGTCTGCACAATTAGGTTTTACCTGTCAACACATAGCTCAAGCCAGCTGGGGTAGATGTATCTGCTTTCTCAGCTATTTGGTCAAGCTCCTTCTGAAATGATCGGGCCAAGCCCAGCAAGCCAACCTACCATCAAATGTTCTATGTAAACGAAACATTTTTTGTAACCGTTCTACATGATAT
The DNA here is from genome assembly GCA_012490785.1 of Eragrostis nindensis. Classification (NCBI taxonomy): domain Eukaryota; kingdom Viridiplantae; phylum Streptophyta; class Magnoliopsida; order Poales; family Poaceae; genus Eragrostis; species Eragrostis nindensis. The sequence goes on along the minus strand of JAAXCT010003029.1, from coordinate 32,227 downwards.
TATGAAAAAAAAAAATTGGAACTTGGCACGTGCTAGTACAAATAAATAAATTTAATAGTAACAAGCAGATCTTATAGCCAATTATTGTATGCCTTGGTACATTGTGTAACATCAATCATGATTTGAAAAGAAATACTACTAGCTACTTATTAGTTATAAGCTTATTAAGTAGAGAAACGCAGCACCACAATATGTTTGTGGCCCGTGGCCGTGATCTATTAGGATGGCATTTAGGCAAACGCTTGGACAACCATACCGAAATGGATTGCCAATAAGGAAGTCGGTTGCATTTACAAATAGCCAATCAAACAGCATTAATTTGTGGTTCACCAAACAATACGGAACCAGATGAAATCGAACCTGTAACTTGAGGACGGTGGTCTTCTGCGTCTCGGTGAGCACGCTGCCACCGCCGGACGAGTCGGAGAGGAACCCTGCGAGGTAGAGGAACGCCGCGAAGCCGATGAGGGTGAGGAGGAATCCGGAGCCCCCGAACCCGATGCCAACGGCGGGCCCGAAGGAGACGAAGGGCGAGGGCGAGTAGAAGGGGGCGGCCGAGTACCCGCCGGCCCTCGGTGCCGGCGCGGTGTACCCGTACGACGACGACGGGCCCGAGGACCGCGAGGAGAAGGCGGACCCGCCGACGCGGCCCCCGGAGGCGGCCAGCGCCGCGTGGGGCCCCGACGACGCCGCGGCGAGCAGCGCGCCGGCCAGCAGGAGCGCAAGCGCGGGCCGCTTGAGCGCCGCGAGCGAGTCGAGGACGGACCTCCGGAGGGTTTCGAGGGCGAGGAGCGCGCGGTTGGGCCTCGCCTGCTCCTCCTTCGCGACGGTGAGAGGCGGGAGGCGGTGGTGGGCGCGGAGGACGGGGAAGCGCGGGGCTCGGAGGAGGGGGCGCAGGCCGCGGGGCGGAGGGAGAGGGCGCGGGCGCGGGAGGGGCGAGGAGATGAGGCGCGTGGCCTCGAGGAGCGAGGCGGCGGCCATTCCGCGGCGGCGCGGAGGGGAAGGCGGGGGCCGGTGGCGGTGGGAGCGGGAGGGATTTTTTTTTTTAGAAGCGTGTGTACGGGGGAGGAGGGTCAGGACGTGAGGCTGCGGGCGGGGGATGCCGCGATCGGGAGACGTGGACGACGACCGGCGGCGGGTGCGTGCGTTGTCTTCTTCCGCCGCGGGACTTGCCGGACTGTTCTACAGTGTCCTACAGGGAACCAACGGCTTGGATGGGGCGGATTGACGTGACGTTATCAGTTGTGAAATGTGCAACTACTCCTTATTCCAAACTTTTTGCTACCGGGATTGTACCTAAAATCGTTCAAATTGGGCGTGTTCGTTTGAGATTGTGGTAGCGGCAGTTCCTAGTAGCCAGCCCACCAACATGCTACAATCACAGAACGATCGCGTCCATTGTCTACTGCTCTGCTCGGGGTCATGGCCGTGAGCGTGAGTCTCGCACCTGTCGTGAGAAATGTTTCCGATGCTCAAGCACTGCGGCTGCGGCCCTGCGGGGATCATTTTTCACATTTTTTTATTTTGAGACTCGGATCATTTGTCACATGAACATGGGTAATCAGAATGCAAAATGACCTCTCTTTTTTTAGCACAGAATGCAAAATGAGTTGACTTGTCCTGTGCACGCGCGTACAAAAGTTAACCGGGCGTCCGGGAAAAAAAAAGAATGCAAAATGACCTCTCTCTTGTTTTCTTTTTTCTTTTTTTTAGGCGCACTTGTCCTGTGCACGTACAAAAGTTAACCGGGCGTCCGGGCCTCAAAATTCCTCACGAATCCAGATCGGCTGACGACCCACCCAGTCTAGGCCGAGCAAGTTTCAGCGGTTGGACGGCAATAAAAAGCCCATGTGCTTTTCGGCCCAATAACCGGGGCGATCTCGCGTCATCTCCAACTGGTCGCCCTCGCTCGCCGCAACGCGCAATCGCGCTCTACCGGACGGCCGACGTTAGTTCACGCGGAGAAAATAAGTCCATGTGATCCGCCCGGTCAGGACTTGAGACCAGTGCTCGAGACTTTCGTGGTGGCATTGTACTGGTAGTTTGTACGTTCCAAGGTGGGTTAATCACAAAGCAGGAGCTACTGTACTGATAACGATCTCTGCGCTGATGCGTGTGCCTACCTTCCCTGCCGGCCGGTAAAAGTCCATGAGCATTGGATAAGAAGAAGCGCAGCAGCTGAGCCTGAGAGCTTGGATACCTCCGAGGTCCGAGCTGACCTCACAAGTCGAAAGCCTCACCGTAAGCGTTCTGTCATGCTGCTCGTCAGCAGCATCAGCCACTCCACATGGAAGCTCATCAAGGAGCCCACGGTTCGTTCGGATGTACAGTCACTACGGGGACAAATATGCTCTAATGATCATCGGCCAACATGGACATCAATGTTGTAATGAACTCCAGTTTGCTTACATTGTAGATTCCGGCAGCAACACTCACCAAAGTACACTGGACTGAAAAGGTGAAACCATATTTAACTGTACTGCAGGTTAATTATTTACAGTGTGAGTCGAGAAACTCCTACATACACTCCTGCTCTGCTCGCATGGCGCCAAAAGCCCCGCGCATAATTCGCATCGACGAAGCCCAGTTTGACCTTCGATCACTCCAATTACCTGATCTCTTTACTAGCTGTAACACTTAATTCTCTACAAGCTTTTCTTGTGGTGACTTAACAATCTCTGGAAAACTTAGGCTAGCTTGACAGTTTAGTGAATTTCTTATCAGAAAGAAACCGCGCGCAGACAACGTACGTGATTGATCCAATGGGCCGGAACGTACAATGGACCAATCGTTCCAACCGAAGAATCGCGAAAGTGAATCTACTCGTATGCGTCGAACGCTCTCACTGGCGTTCACGTACGCGCTCGCATCGCTTCGACAGTGATCATCGCGCCGCTATAAATACGACCGAGATTCACACCACGTACAGGCACGGAGTACGTGCGTGCGTGCGCCAACCTAGCTAGCCAGCCAACATGGACGATGCCACGTACAACGCCATCCTCCTGGCGCTCCTGGCCGTGTCCATCCTCCAGTTCCTGCGCCCGTGGGCCTCCCGCCGCCGTCCGCCGCCGGGGCCCCGCACGCTTCCGCTGATCGGGAGCGTGCACCACGTGGTGAACACGCTGGTGCACCGCAGGCTGCGCGACCTGGCCGCCGTGCACGGCCCGCTCATGGAGCTCCGGATCGGGCCGATGCCGCTGGTGGTGGTCACGTCCCGGGAGCTGGCGCGCGAGGTGCTCAAGGCGCAGGACGCCAACTTCGCCAACCGCCCCAGGCTCCTGGTGGGCGGCATCTGCGGGTACGGCTGGGCCGACATCATCTTCGCGCCCACCAGCGACTACTGGCGCCGGATCCGCAAGCTGTGCATCCACGAGGTGCTCAGCCCCAAGCGGATCCTCTCGTTCCGCCACATCCGCGAGGAGGAGGCGGCCCGGGCGGTGGACGCCGTCCGCGACGCGGCGGGGCGGGGCGAGGCCGTGAACTTGACGCGGATCGTGTACGATATCAGCAGCCGGACCATCTCAAGGTCGTCGTTCGGGGAGGTGCGGCCCGACATGGCCGTGTTCCAGGACGCCATCAAGCGCGTCATCGGGTTGTCCAGCGGCTTCAACGTGCCAGACCTGTTCCCGCGCCTCCGGGAGGTGCTTGGCGAGGTGACCGGCATGAAGCGCAAGCTGCGGGAGATTCACACCACGTTCGACGCCATACTCGTGGACATCATCGCGGAGCGGCGCAGGGTGCGCGCCGCGATGGTCGCGGCCGGCAAGGACGTCGTGGACGAGAACGTCGTCGACGTCATGCTCACCCTGCAGCAGAGCGACGAGTCCTGGGGGTTTCCACTAACCGACAACACCATCAAAGCAGTCGTACTGGTTGGTATCTACAGATTCCATTGTGTGTTGTTGTTTTTTAACTGAAGACGCAGATTCCATCTGCTTCGATCACGTCGACACCATGCATAATAAAAAGGATAATAAAAAAAAGAACCATCCCTTCTAATGAACGTTCCGTCCAGGATATGTTCGCCGGCGGCACGGGGACGTCCGGCTCGTCGACGGAGTGGGCCATGTCGGAGATCGTCCGGAACCCGCGCGTGATGCACAAGCTGCAAGAAGAAATCCGACGAACGTTCCACGGGAAGACGACCGTCACCGAGGCAGACCTCCGCAACAGCGACCTCAAGTACCTGAAGCTGGTGATGAAGGAGGCGATCCGGCTGCACCCGGCGGCGCCACTGCTTGTGCCGCGGGAGAGCATCGCTGCGGCGGAGCTGGGCGGGTACGCGGTGCCCGGCGGGTCGCGGATCGTGGTCAACGCGTGGGCCATCTCGCGGGACCCGCGCTACTGGAAGGACCCCAAGGAGTTCCGGCCGGAGCGGTTCGCCGAGGACGGCGCGCCCGACTTCCACGGCCTCCACTTCGAGTTCACGCCGTTCGGGGCCGGGCGCCGGATGTGCCCCGGGTACAACTACGGGCTCGCCGGCATGGAGCTGGCGCTGCTGCAGCTCATGTACCACTTCGACTGGAGGCTGCCCGCCGGCGTGGAGGAGGTCGACATGGAGGAGGCCATGGGGCTCGGCGTGCGGAGGAAGAACCCGCTCCTGCTCTGCGCCACGCCCTACGACCCAGCTACACCGGCTGTATCCGTCGTTGGCTAGCACGATCGATCGGTTTGGCCACGCGTTTTGCAAATGCATGCATGCCAGGAATAAGCTAAGGTAGCTGTATACTATGCATCAATATGTGCGCGTCTAGTTGTGTACTGTACAGCCGTGTGTAGTGAACTCGAGCAATACTAGAAAAAAATAGGGACTTCAGGTATGCGTCGTCGAACTAGCATCGCATCGCACAGATGTGCAACTTTGCAGTATCACCGCACCAGGCGCCCGTGCCTATTGCCTTGCTTGCTGTGTTGCGCCGAACGAGTAAATGGGATGGATGGGTAGTCTATCTACTCCATCCCACCAAACTTATGGTCAGCCGCGCCGCTTGCCAATTTGGGGTGTGGCAATTTTCCAGCATAATTAAATCAACCATCATGATACCGTGAAGTGTATATGCACATTTATTCGCAGTCTAGTGAACAAAGAAATACTGAAAGCTCGTATGCAAATTGCAATTTATGGACGCCTTAGAGGTTATGAATCAAAAGGTCGCCCACGGGGGGAAAACAAACACAAAGGCAACCACTACATTTGCTTTGCCTTAGCTTTGAAGCCTTGAATCATCAAAGTCAGTTTGTTTACAGTTCAGTTGAACAAAACATTAAAGACAAAGGTTAAGTCATCTTGTCTGATAGGACGGCCTCCGATGTCGAACTTTAGTGAAACAGAGACGTAAATGTCATTCTCATTTGTGTTTTAATCATTCAGAATTTAGGGGACGTAATGCAAATACTGTGCTAATAGATGTGCTGCTCCCGTGAACCATGTGAGGCATGGTACCACAATTTACTCCAAATTTATCGTGGGTCTCAAAACGTAGTAGGAAAAAAAAAAACCCGACATGCGGTCCCGACATGCATGCTGCTGAGTCTCTGTTTATCTGTATTCTCCATTTATATTTTCTCTAGCCTTCTACGGCTCCACCACTACCTCTGTGGCAGGAGGCCGGGACACTATCACACGAGACACCAGCATCAAAAGCCGACGCAGATATTCTCGCTTTCTATCTGTAAGTGAACAAGAAGAAGAAGTAGAGAATGCGCACACTTGTATTACATTCATCAGGGCCTATTTATAGGCTGTACAACAGTTACATGAGTGGTGGAGAATCCACCTGGTGATTACACGACTACGTCTAGTCAGTTAGATCCAATGCATGCGGAGATATGGACGTTAAGGACTGCATGCAGAGAAGACCGGTTCAGATGGAGTTTGTTGTGCTAACAGCCCCCCTCAGCCTGGACATGGATGAATGTTCAGACTGCGTCGAAAATCAGTGCGAACTCTGTGGTAAGCCCTTTGTGAAGATATCTGCAAATTGCGAGGACGAGGGAACATGCAGTACTTTCACTTCACCTAATGAAACTTTGTCCCGAACAAAATGCAGGTCAATCTCTATATGCTTTGTTCTCTGATGCTGTACCGGATTGGAGGACAGATAAGTTGCACTAACATTATCACAGAACACGATTGTAGCCTTGCTAGGATGTTGATGTAATTCACCAAGTAACTGACGAAGCCAACAGCTTTCTGCAACTGCATTGGCCACACCTCTGTATTCGGCTTCTGCACTTGACCGCGATACGGTAACCTGTCGTTTTGACGACCAAGACACCAAATTGTCTCCAAAAAAGATGCAGTACCCAGATGTTGATCTTCTTGTATCTGGGCAGCCAGCCCAATCGGCATCGGAATAAGCCACCAATTCTTTGTGCTTCGACCGATTAATATGCAGACCAAAGGATGTTGTCCCACTAACATAACGTAGTATACGCTTCAACAGGTTCAAGTGACTTTCTCTCGGATCATGCATGAACAGGCATATTTGTTGCACAGCATAGCTGATATCTGGTCTCGTCAATGTGAGATATTGCAGTGCACCTGCTAAGCTTCTGTACTCTGTTGGATTAGCTACTGGTTGCCCTTCATGTGCTGACAATTTCGCCTTTGTATCAACAGGTGTCTGACAAGGATTACAGTTAGACATGTGAGCTCGATCAAGCAATTCTAGAGCATACTGTTGCTGTGAAAGAAAGAGTCCAGATTTGGTTCTCTGAACCGAGATGCCGAGGAAGTGCTGCAAAGGACCCAAGTCTGACATAGCAAATTCAGTTTGTAACCGAGAGATGATGTTGTGAAGCAGAATATCTGAGCTGGCTGTGAGAATGATATCATCGACATATAAGAGCAGATATGCTGTGGCAGTGGGTGTATGCATTATGAACAAAGATGAGTCTGATTTAGAAGCATGAAATCCGAGAGTAACAAGAAATTTTGTGAAGCGAAGAAACCAAGTTCTTGGAGCCTGTTTAAGGCCATAAAGAGATTTTTGCAATTGGCAAACATATGTGGGATGAGCTTGATCAACAAAACCTGACGGTTGCTGTGAGTAGACAGTCTCTTGAAGCTTGCCATGCAAGAATGCATTCTGAACATCAAGTTGGTTGATTGGCCAATTGTTGCTTGTTGCAATGCTCAACACGGTTCTGATTGTTGCCGGCTTGATGACAGGGCTAAATGTTTCTTCATAATCAACACCATGTTGCTGTGTGAAACCTCTCACAACCCATCTGGCCTTGTAACGCGACAAGCTGCCATCAGAATTATATTTGTGGCGATATATCCACTTCCCCGAAACCACATTAACACCTGCAGGTTTAGGCACAAGCTTCCAAGTACAATTCTTCATTAGAGCATTATATTCATCTACCATTGCATGATGCCAATTAGGATCTTTTAGGGCTGTGCGGTAGTTGGTAGGTATTGGGGAAATCTCGCTCACAGAATAATTGAAATGTTTCTTTGGAACAAAAATCCCACTCTTTGATCTTGTGTGCATGTAATCCTGTGGAGCTTGGATTTGGTGAGCATAGCGTTTCGGTTGCGATGGTGCGGTGGAGGTTGAGCCGGAGGTACGTGGCGACGTGTGGCTGGACGACCCGGAATGCAAGAGGGGTTCGGTCGGTGAGCACTGGAGGCAGGCGTGCGTGGTGTGGACTGGTTGGGCGAGGGCGAAACCGAGGGCGATGTCGCATAACGCGGCCCCCCTGAAGCGGAGCTGGGCGTGCCACGTGCCGAGGCGGGAGTCGACGCAGGCTGATGTGCGGCGACAGGATTGGATCGAGGAGGATGGTTCCCGGAATTGGGGTACGAGGTTGTTGGGGCGGCACGGACGGGCACGAGATCCAATGAGGATGCGGCCGGATCCTGTGTGGGCAAGGGATTTTGTGGCTGCGTGGATGTAGCGAATATCTGCGCAAGAGGAAAAATCGTCTCATCGAAGACTACGTGCCGCGACGTAATGACCTTTCTGGTTGCTAGGTCCATGCACCGATAGCCTTTGTGCTCCAAGGGATACCCAAGGAAAAGGCATGGTTGGGAACGTGGTTCAAGTTTGTGTTGGATTGTTGCGGCAAGGTTAGGAAAACATAAGCAGCCGAAAACCCTGAGATGATTATAATCTGGAGGCTCACGGAAAAGGGTTTGGTAGGGTGTTCTAATTGTAGAGGCTTGGTTGGTCTGCGGTTTAGGAGGTAGGTAGCTGTGCGTAGTGCTTCGACCCAATATTGTGGAGTCATGTGAGCTTGAAACATTAAAGTGCGCATGATGTCGTTGATGGAGCGGATGCATCGTTCGGCCTTGCCATTTTGCGGTGAAGTGTAGGGGCACGAGAGTCGAAACACAATGCCGCAAGAAGCAAGGAAGGAACGCAGGGCATTATTGTCAAATTCTTTCCCATTATCACACTGAAGGCATTGAATCGATATGTGAAATTGGTTAAGAACTTGGAAATAAAAATCACGAAAAGTGGTGGATACATCGGACTTTTGTTTTAAAGGAAAAGTCCAAGTATAATGGGTGAAATCATCAAGCAACACAAGATAATATTTGCAGCCGCCAAAACTTTCTATTGGAGAAGTCCACAGATCACAATGCACAATTTGAAAGGGAAAATAAGATCTAGAATTGGAAGTGGAAAATGGAAGCCGCACATGCTTTCCTTTTGACAGGCCTCACAAACAGAAGAGGCACCACTTTTATTTGTACACGGAATTGCAAATTTGGAAATTAAAACAGACAAGGACTGATTGCCGGGATGACCAAGGCGTCGATGCCAGAGATCAGTAGATGATGACGTCGCTGTCATGGCTGCATTATTGATGATCTGTTGGAAACCGGAGAAAGGATAGAGATCTCCTGAGCTGTTAGATCTCAGAATTTCTTTCTTGCTGCGAAGATCCTTCACAGAAAAGCCCCAAGGGTCAAATTCAACAGCACAACTATTTTCACGAGTGAATTTACGCACAGAAACCAAATTTGTGACGAGATTGGGGGTATGCAGAACAGTAGGAAGGTTAAATTTCAGGTTAGGTGCGGTAAGTGAGGTTGTGCCCGTGCCCAAAATAGGTAAGTGTGATCCATTGCCAACAACAATAGTAGATGAATTACGCAATAATGAAGGAGAGTAAATGGGCAAAGTACCTTGATCACCCGTCATATGGGAGGATGCACCCGTGTCCATGAGCCACTCGCCACCATATGGTCCAGAATGGAGCGATGTGGCTTGCAGTGCCTGAATAAGGCTGTTCGTGTCCCACTGCTGCTGCTGATGAAGAGGCGCAGAGGAGGTCGACGGCTGCTGCAGAGCGGAGTAGGCTTGGTTCGTCGACGGAGGAGGCCGGCCCAAAACACTTGGACCGGTGGCGCCGGTCCACGGAGCGCGCCAAGGTCCGCTCCAGGCCATGGGCCAGGGAGCGTACACGCCAGGCCACTGTGGTGGCTGGTTGGAGTTGTTGTAGCCACGACCGCCAGAGTTGTTCTGATGGCCGCGACCGCCGCCGCGTCGGCCGCCGCCGCGACCGTACCGTCCACCACGGCCACGGCCACGGTCAGAGCTTGGAGAAGAGTTGGTGGTGGGGCGCTCGGCGGAGTCCTGGCGCGGAGCAGCATCGGCGGGCGCGGAAGGCGACTGACCGGCGGTGTAGAGCGCGGTCTCGGCGGCCTGCTTGATCTCGTTGGCGCGTGAGTTCTCTTCACGGAGGAGGTAGTCACGTGCCTGGATGAAGGTGGGGAAGTCCGGGAGCATGGGCAGCAGAGTCTTGAGGACCCCAAATTTGGGTTGATCCACGGATCATCTGATGAACGAGGGCACGTTCGCTCACCGGCTGATCGCAATCAGCGAGCGCATTGGCGAGTTGCTGCAGGCGATGACAATAGGCATTAGCGGACAGCTCACCTTGGCTAAAGCCATGGAATTCTGCCTCGAGATGGACGGCGCGGCTGGGCTTGTTGCCGGTGAAGAGATCTTTCAGATACGCCCAGATTGCATACGCCGTCGGCTTGGCGAGCTTCATGCACATGTCGAGGAGATCTTCAGAGATGGTGGAGTAGATCCAGTTGCCGACGGTGAGGTTCTCCCGGACCCAGTCCGGATCATCGTCGTGGGTGGCCGCATCTTGAACGTGGGGGAGGAGGCAGAAGCGGCCGAGCACCATGAGGAAGAGGGTGCGCCACTTTGTGTAGTTGTGCGCCTGCAGATCAAGGGTGTACGGAACGACCGCCTTGATGTTGACACTATGGATCGCCTGCGAGAGGGGGACGCCGGCAGATGTGCCGGCGATGGCAGGAGCACTTGCCGCAGCAGTGGATGCAGAGGAGTCGAGGGCCGGCGAGGACGCCGTGCTGAGCGCAGGAGAGGAAGGCATGCCGAACGCAGGAGCGGATGGAGAGGAGGCAGCCGGCGAGGAGGAGTTGTTAGCGGAAGCAGTGGTGGAGCTCATGGCGAAGACGGAGTGGTCTCAGGATGAGCCCTCTGATACCATGTAAGTGAACAAGAAGAAGAAGTAGAGAATGCGCACACTTGTATTACATTCATCAGGGCCTATTTATAGGCTGTACAACAGTTACATGAGTGGTGGAGAATCCACCTGGTGATTACACGACTACGTCTAGTCAGTTAGATCCAATGCATGCGGAGATATGGACGTTAAGGACTGCATGCAGAGAAGACCGGTTCAGATGGAGTTTGTTGTGCTAACACTCTCTCCAAGCCACTCCAATAGCCCCAAGCTGTTCTTGCGCCGGTGGATCCAACAAGCCTTTTCACTCTAGCGAGAGAGAGTATCAAGAGGGAGAGAGGGACGTGTTGCCTAGGCCCTCATCACTCCATGCATGAGAGAGGGTTGCAGGACGCCTTCCGGTTCTTGTCACGGCCGGGCGAAGGCGACCGCGCGCGCCGCGGCCTCGCTGCCTGGCCCTGAGCGGCGGAGCCGGATGCATTGCTTGTTTGAAAAGTTGGTCTGTGTTCTCATTTTCTGAAGTCATCTTTCTCGAATTTCAATTTCTGGTCACGCGCAGTGCATTTGTTTCTTGCTACGGCCTTCTAGCTGAGAGCACTCGAGAGCCCAAATTCATTTCGAAAAGGATACACACCCTATGATTTGTAACGGGCGTGCCTTGCTTGGTGTGTTGCTTTGATGGGTAGTCTATCCTACCTACTCCATCCACCAAACTTCTGGGCAGCCGCTTGCCATTTTGGGATGGCAATTCAGGCTCGCGTTGACCTAAAAGCATTTCTCTTGATCCGTTAGAGTCACATGGGGGTGCATGGCTTTGCCATTGTTTCCCGGTAGTAATAGATGTACGAAATGTGGATGCCACCCTATTGGTCAGTACTATACATATCACCTACTACCAAATATGTGATGATACGCAAATGTGGAGGCCACCATACGGATTAGCAACACTTTGGTATGTTTCACTGTGCAGCTGATGGTTCACGATGGAGTGCTTAAGGTTTCTCATGTACATATCCAAAAGGAGTCAGCAATAACATCCTTGATAGCGTTGCCACAGAACTGCTTACGTTAGCGAGCACTTAGCATGGTCTATGGGAAAACTTAAGGGTGAACTACTATTTGCTAACTTGTCTGGTTAACCATTAAAAACCTTTTCGCCTCAAAAAAAAACCCATTAAAAACCTTGGCTGTGGCTGGCAATTTCTTTTGGGGACATGAGTTGTAATGTAAACAATACTCTATCCAGTATTACAAGTTTCCTAAAGGATTCACGTGCCAGCTGCTCTGCAGCTTGGACTCGCGCATATGAAGAAGGCATGCTATTTGTAGCAACTGAAAAAGCGTGTTGTGTTGCTCTTTACAATGTACTCAAGTTGTGGTCCTCCTAGTTTTCTTTTGTAGATGCAAGGAATTGTGCATTATAGAATGGTTTATTGTGATTTATCTACCAGCTATATATTTATTTTGTTTGCATACTTTTGCTGCTGGTTGTGACATGTTTTTAGTGATTCGGGTTAGCAATATATCAGACAATGTGCATTATTAAAGTAGTATTGCCCACCACCTTTGGGTTTTCTCTTTGGCTATTGTTTGTTCTGCTTGTTTATGCAAAAATGCACTCATTTGTGCATAATATATATGTAGTATATGCTAAAGTATAAACACTCTACTAATGCATCACATGTGAAGCAAATACGGTGCTATTGATGAACACTCCTACTCTGTTTTTGTACTGCATGCGACGGGATATTAACTTTGACAAGCCATGTAACATCATCCTTCGACGTTCAATCACTTCGTAAACATTGCAACTTTCTCAAACATAAAACAGTAGTAAATTAGACTGAGAAGTCTATCTGTTCAATTCTAGTTCAAATTTTGATCGAGTTGTGCTTTCAACTCCTGAATAACGAAGGTTACAAATTGGGACGTTGGAGGAAGATGACTAGCTGAAGCTACAGAACAGAACATGCGAGCGGCCTGGTTTTTATCTTTTCGCTGCCAAGGCATGTGGGCGCAGGGGAAATCTTCTTATTGCCGCTGACCGTCGCAGTGAGAGGGGAAGGGAGTCCAAACAATAAACACAACCGCTGCCATGGCAACCATCGCCGCGCCGGCGATCTGCTTTTGCCTTCTCTCCGCCGCTGTCTTCGCCGGCGCCGTCGCGACCCACAGCAGCGACGCTCTGTACATGCAGAGCCTCGCTGCCGCGACGGGCGCGGACCGCGCGCTCAACTGGTCTGGTGGCTCCGACCCGTGCAACAGCAGCTGGTTCGGGGTCGCCTGCACCATCGACGGCCGGGTGCTGAAGATCGAGCTCCCCGCGCAAGGCCTCCAAGGTTACATCCCAGGAGCAGCAAGCAACGACTCCCTCGCGGAACTCACCCACCTTGACCTCAGTGGCAACAGCCTCCGAGGTGAGCTCCCTCAACTACGTCTCCCCGAGCTGCTGGAACTTCGCCTCGAGGGCAACTCCTTCACGAGCATCCCGCCGCGATTCTTCGCCGGCCTCGGGAAACTCTACGACTTCTCGATCAGCAACAATTCGGAGCTTCAGTATTGGAGTTTGCCTGCAGACCTGCGATTTCTTGCCGACTTGCTGTGGTTCCGGGCTAGCAATGCTAGCATCAACGGGACACTGCCGGATTTCATCGGCAGCACCAGCCCACTGCATACCCTGGAGCTGGCCAACAATGCCATCAGCGGCCCTGTGCCGGCAGGATTTGCCGGCATGAGTATCGAAAACCTGGACCTGAGCAACAACAGGTTTTCCGGACCCATCAGTTTCATCAACAGCGTACCGAACGCAGAATCCATTCGCCTCAGCAACAACAATTTCTCTGGGCCGTTTCCCGTCTTCAGCGAGCTGTTTGGACGTCGACTTGATGAGCTCGATGTCGCCAACAACAGCATACCGGCGTTGTACCAACTCGGCTGTCAACGATCGTGCCCTCGGGGTCCGTGTCCCTCGCGGGCAACCTGCTGCAAGGTCCGGTACCGGAATTCTGGACCAAGGTGCGAAATGATGTTGCCGAGGCGGCTCGCACAGGCTGTTTCTGCCGGTTGGATCCAGGCCCATGCGATCCAGTGGTTGACTCGTTGCTATCCATAGCCGGGGCACTGCATTCCCGGTGATCCTCGCGGCGAGCTGGCGCCGCAATGACCCATGTGCAGGGTGGCTGGGTGTGCACTGCAGCGGTGACAAGAAGGGTCGTCGCCGGGTGACCGGCATCAACCTGTCCCGCCTCGCCCTCAATGGCACCATGGATCCAGCCTTCGCGTCAATCCTCTCACTTGAAGCTGTCCTGATCTCGGGCAACGACATCACCGGGGACATCCCGCCTGCCATCGCCAAGCTGCCGTCTCTGCGCGTCCTTGACGTTTCCAACAATGCATTGACGGGCAACATACCCAGGTTCAGCAGCGACGTGGAGGTCTGGGCGGAGGGGAACCCCAATCTCCACGGCAGCGTCTCCCCCTCCCCGCCCATCATGTTGCCCTCTGCTTTGTTCACGCTGATCGTGGCTACATTAGCACTTGCAGTTTAGTCAGTCAAAAGCTGGACTCGTAGCTATTTGGTGTAAAACAAACACATCAGCATTAGCTATTGCTGTGGGGTTGTTGTTTATTTCTCGTGATTTTTAGATTCCTGTGTTCTGTCATCCTGTTCTTGTGTGTAGCAGAGCACTGTAGCTCTGTTCTTCGGACCAGCTTGTCTCAGGATTTAGCAAGACCAGGTCTTGATTTCGTTGACTAGTTTATCTGGATTTTTCTGATTCAGTTTGTCTTTGGCTGAGCTCCAGTCTGGTGGTTCCCCAGCTGCATCAATTCTGCTTTGCTTGTGCAGAGACTCATTTCCTTCTGCAGGTCTCAAGGATTCAGTGCTCTGTTCGTTTTCAGGTCCGAAGCAATCCTCTGCTCCACTCGTCCCCGCTCCAGACTCTTGCGGTGAGAGCTCTCCGTAATCTGTTGCGTGTCAAATGATAAGAAATCAGTAACAGCAGTAGTAGTTCAGAGTTTGTATATTTGTTTCCCTGCTCTCTGTTTGCCGTAGCAGCTTAGGGGAACTGTCTATTTCCTTCGCTTAATCGTTCTACTTACAATGGCTGTCATTATTGCTCATATATAGCATCAATCTTTTGTTGTCCCTGTTTTGCCTGATAGCTCATATGTGCTAATGTATGGTACTAAATAATCCATCACGAGCTCTGTAGTGTTTTGCCCCTGTTCAGTTCTGAGAAAGTGCGCAACAGGCTTAAGCTCTTGGTACTAGCAGCAAGACAAATTCTCTCCGTAGTTCAGAACAATAGTTGCTTTTGTTTTCTGTGCTTGCCTTAGCTTTGTTGATCTGCAGTATTGTGATAATGCCATTTGAGTTTCGAATCTCTGCATTGCTGATTTAACCACTTTGTTTTTTTCTATCGCTAGGCTGCCGTGAAGTTCCTCAAATATTTTTTGAGCGTAAATGGCAGGTGTTCTGCCGTTCATTATAGATCGAATAGCAGGTGTTCAAAGTACAAACAAAAACGGCCTAAGCCAAAGTAGGAAACAGAAATATTTACATTGGGCACCAATGTTAGATCATTGGGCTACTCCTCCCAGTGTGTGTGCGCCATTTGCCAAGCCTGAATGTCTTGCTTGATGATGAGGACTAATTGATCCACGTTCAAGGCCTTGTTGTCGAAAACGCGGCGGCATCTTTCCTTCCAGATGTTCCAGGCGATGTAGATCACAGCCTGCTCTGTTTGCCTGGCTTCCTGCGTCCCAGCTGGTCCCAACATGGCTGCCCACCATCGCTTGAGCCTTCGATATCGGTTCGGCGGTAGCTGCAGCGGAACAATTCCCATCGAAGCGAATGCATTCCATACCTGCACTGAAAAGGAACAGGTAGCCATCATGTGTGTTGCCGACTCCGCCGTGGAGCGGCATAAGGAGCAGATTGCATTCGCCTGCCCTCCATTTTTGATTATGCGATCTGCAGTCCACACCTTGTTCTGCAATATTAGCCAACCAAAGAACTTGCATTTGTTTTCAACCTTTGATTGCCACAACCGTTGCCAGTCATGGTCAGCATGAGCTCCGGTGAATTGAATGGTGTAGGCTGAGCTCGCCGAGTACGCGCCGTTGGTTGAAAATCTCCACGAGATATCATCATGTTGATCACTAAGCTGTACCTCTTGGATGAGTGCCCATAACTCAACGTATTGGTTGATTTCAGCCGTGGTGGACATCCGACGCAGGCCCCGTTTCCACTGCCCATTATTGAGGGCAGTGGCCACGTTCTCGTGTTTCCGCCATGCCAACTTGTATAGGTCCGGCGCAATCTCCTTTGGAATTCTCCCCTGTAGCCAACGGTCATGCCAGAAGGTGGCGCGATGACCGTCGCCTAGGGTGATGGTGGTGCATGTCCTGAACAACTCGAGCTCCGTTGGTGTGTGGTGTAGTATCATGTCAGACCATGGCTTGCTGCTGTCTTTCCATTTAAGCCATTGCCAACGCAGACGAAGGGCTCTATTGAAGTTCTCAAGTTCCACAATGCCCAATCCACCCAAATTCTTCGGCCGTTGAACTCGCCTCCAATTAACAAGGCAATGTCCTCCTCTGGCCTCTTCGGACCCTCTCCACAAGAAGTTCCTTCTTATCTTGTCGATGCGCTTGATCGCCCATTTGGAGAGGCGGAAGACAGTCATATGGTAGGTGGGGATTGAGGATAGAACAGCTTTAACCAATGTGAGACGGCCAGTCTTGTTGAGAAGCCTCCCTTTCCAACCCGGCAGCTTGGCCGCAATCCTATCCACAATGGCTTGCTCATCGCTTCGGTGTAAACGTCCAATGCGCAGCGGGAGTCCCAAATATTTGCATGGCAGTTGTCCCCGTCGGGCCTGTAGATTGCCCAATATGGAGTCGACATCAACATTCTCACAGCGGATTGGGAAGACCTCAGACTTTTGGAAGTTGGTGCAGAGACCTGTGGCCTCACCGAACTGCTGTAAGATCAGTTGGAGGTTGTTAATATCAGCAGCTATGGGGCGCACAAAGAGAACAGCATCATCAGCATAGAGGCTGGTTCTCATTTTGATCGGAGTGGCACCAATGGGTGTGAGCAGCCCATGTGTCGTGGCCTGATGAAGGAGCTGCTGCAGTGGATCCATGGCCAAGATAAACAACATGGGTGAGAGCGGATCACCCTGCCGAAGGCCTCGTCGATGTTGTATTGGTGTTCCCGGCTCACCATTCAGCAAGATGCGGGAGGTTGTGGTGGCCCATGTGAGCGATATGATGTCCCTCCACCGCTGCCCAAATCCGAGTCGATCCATGACCTCCAGTAAATATTCCCATCTGACAGTATCGAAGGCTTTTGCAATATCTAGCTTGACTAGCAGCATTGGGGTTTTGGATTTATGGAAATGCTGTACTGCCCCGTACACATATTGGAAGTTATCTTGGATGCATCTTCCTTTGATAAATGCACTTTGGCTATGGGAAACCAAAGAATTCAAGTGCGGTGCCAATCTGTTCGCTAGGATCTTCCCAAGAATCTTCGCAATGCTGTGCATCAAACTGATTGGCCGGTAGTCACCAATTTCGGACGCTCCATCTTTTTGGGCAGGAGCGCTATGTTGGCTGAGTTAAGTAGGTTCCAGCACCCTGCCGCTGATCAAAGATTTCCTGGATCGCTGCCACCAAATCATGCTTTATGATTTCCCAGGCTGCCTTATAGAACCCCCCTATGTATCCGTCCGGACCCGGCGCTTTTTCTGACGGTGCCTGCATAACCGCTTCTTTAATCTCCACCACTGTGACGTCTGCATCCAAATGTCCTAGCTCGTGCCGCTGGATATCAAGAAGGTCCCAACTGAGAGTTTGCGCCCGTGGATTGCATGTACCGAGTTGGGTGGTGTAGTGACTATGCAGGGCTGCGGCTTTGTGTTCTTGCGATGTGTGGGTGGTGCCTAGGTAGTTCAGTGCTGGGATGTGATTTTTTCCTCCTCCTTCCATTTGCTCGGAGGTGAAAAAGTCTTGTGTTTGCATCACCCACTCGAATTGTTGTTAACCGGGATCGTTGTCTGATTTTTGCTCGCCTTAAGGATGCCAGCCCCAAAATTCTGTTCTTGGCTAAGCGCCGGAGAGATAATTCGTCATCTGTGAGCTGACGTTGTTCCTGTATTTGGTCAAGCTGCAGTACCACCTGCTCGGCTATGACGACTTGTTTTTTCAGCTCCTCAACTCTTTGCTTGCTCCAGGCCTTTAGCTCCTTAGCCAATCTTGCAAGCTTGATGTGCAGCACACGAGCTTTGTTGTTGGAGTGAGCCGGTCTGTCCCATGAGGCCTTGACCACTTCCAAGAACCCCGGTTGCCTTAACCAGAAAGCCTCGAAGCGAAACCCTTTGTACCTTCTGTGGAACGGTGTGCATGTCAACACCATTGGACAGTGATCCGAGACTGATGTGCCAATAGCCTGGAGGTAACAATCTGGATGCGCCGCCTCCCAATCTCGAGTGCAGAAGACATGGTCAATTTTCGTCTGTGGGGTTGTCCGTCTCGCTAGTCCAAGTGAATTGGCGGCCATTGAGATGCAGCTCTTTTAATTCCAGCTCATCCAGCACCCAACGAAAGCTGTTCATCAGACGATGATTGATGCGGCTGTTATTCTTGTCACACGACCGGTATATGAGGTTAAAATCCCCTAAGATCACCCATCTGTCCAAAGCCTGTTGTTTGACTGCCCGTATCTCATTAAGAAACTGCAATTTGTCACTGTCACTCTGGGGTCCGTATACTCCGGTTAGTGTCCAGACTTCATTATCCGATTTTCTCCGGACTGTCGCTGAAACTGAATATTGACGGACATCCATACTCTGCATTTCATAATGGTCTTGTGAGAATGCGATGATCACACCACCTCTGACCCCATCTGCTAGCACCGCGGCATAGTTCCCCAAAAATTGCGATCCCAAAGTTGACACTATAACAGCATCATCCACTGCTGACAACTTGGTCTCCTGTAAACATATAATGGTACCATGATGATCACTGACTAGATCCCGGACCACCTGCCTTCTAGCTGGATTGTTGAGACCACGCACGTTCCAATTGAAGATGGTACAATTTTATCACTAATCATTGATAATTGAAGACACCAAAGCAGATGGTACACTGAGCTTGAAACACGACTTGAACCCCCATTGAAACAGATACAAACTGACAGCCATGGCATCCGCCTGCAGAAACCACCCTTCCGGCCATCGACCCACAGCAGACAACAAAAACTGATAAGCATGTTACATTGGGAAAACACTTGAGCGACAGTAGGTGCCCCCAATAATTTGGAGGGGGCGCTTGCAGCGTCCAGCAGCAGGTCATCGAGAGCATTCTGCGCTTGCTTTGTGTCCGGGCCGGTGTACTTGTTGAGGCAGCTCTTCTTCTTTACTTCCTTTTTGTTCACGGGTTCCTCCTCGCACCCCAATTGCTTGATCTTCCTATCTTGTGCACGTTCTAATGTAGTCTTGGTGCAGGACTTGTAGGCGAGGCGCTGGCGTTCGCTTTGGCGGCGTTGCATGGTGTTTGCGCCGTCCTCAGCAACCAGCGGCGGCGGGTTCGGTGGTCGGGGAAGAGCCGGGGGTGGAGGCGGGGTCGTCATGGTGTCGAGGAAGTGCTGGACTGGCGGTGTTGAGCACTGCTCGCTGTCGTCGTCGCAGAGGTTGCCGTGTGGGAGCGATTCGAGGAGGCTCGGCGGAAGAGTCGTGAGTTCAGCCTCGGCGTCGAGCAGAGGCGTTGAGTCGGTGGAGTGCGTTGACGGCTGATCGGTGGGCTTGGCGAAGCAGATGTCGGCCTCCCAAGCAGCGAGTGGGCCGAAGGAGTTGTTGTCGTGCGTGGCCGGGGAGGAGGCCCATGGTTCGCCGTCTGGGCCGGCCACCATACCCGGGACAGCAGCCCATATTATATGGGCCGGCTGCGACGGACCTTGATGCCAGCCCGGTACCGGAGGAGGGAGGTTGGACTCCAACAGCATTGGATCAACCGGCAGCGCGTCGCGAGGGGTGCGCAAGTCAAAAGGCGCCGCCCGAGCCGGTGAGAGAAAAACTGGGAAAATGGCATACTGCGAACCTGCGTCGACGGATGTAGACAAATTGTGTCGGGCACGCGGTGCAGAGTCGTGGGAGACCCGTGCTCCTGCAGCCGGCTGGTCCCATGGCGCAGACTGGATGCTTGTCGGAGCGTGTCCGTAGCGGTATGCCTTGCTGCTGAAGCCAAGCGCATCACGTGAGGAAGAGGCATCGTTGTTGTAGGAAGGCGATGCCGTTCCGTTCCGGCCACCCGTGTGTCGCTGACGATGGCCGCCGTCGAAGGCGTCGTCCCGGCCATGACAGGGAGCGCCCGAGCCTGCCCCGGGAGGAGGTGAGCGGTCTCGCTTATAGGGGCCGAGACGCTCGCCAGCAGACCGACGACTTGTCAGCGCTCGGTGGTCATCGCGGATGCCCAGCGACCAGTCGTAGTTCGTGCGCTTCGGCCAGGCGGCGCTCGGCTTGGTCGACGGCGAGTAGTCGAGGACGTAGTCGAGGTGGATGACGACTTCATAGCCCAGCAGGTTGACCGGACCATGCCAGGATCGCCGGTGGCTGCCACGGTCCACCGACTCCTCAAGATTGAGGCCCCCCTCCATGGCAAAACCATCCGGTTTGCTCGTCCAAACCTTGACGCAGCAGCAGGCGGATTCCTTGTCTGAGGCCGGCCGGTCGACGCCCTCGATCAGCGTGTCCGGGTCGAACAACACTTTCAAGGTCTCCGGCTGCCGGGCATGTGGTGGAACACCTTCAATGCAGAGGCGCATCTTGAATGATAAATTGGTGGCTTCCGTATTCGCCATGCGTGTCCAAGGGAGGAAGTGCATCTGCCCCCGCCGAAGTGCACACCATTGGGACAGTCCAGGGCATGGTCCCTGAACCGGCTGTCCGAGAAGAGGATGAGGAAGCCGGCGGGTGGATACACCGAGACCTCCATCTCACTGCCGGGATGAGCAGCTGCTCCTCCATCGCAGCACGAGCCACATCGCGAGAGACGAACCGGGTCCCGTCGGAGCTAGCAAAGACGCCAACGACGGCGCAGCGGGTGTACTTCTCCTCCTCAGCGAGCAAGCTGGTAGTGGCTGCGGCACAGGCCACCACACGTTTGGGACGGCGGCTGTTGTGCCCAGCGGGGAAGTGGCGGGAGGGTGGCATGGTGGGTAGCGGGGGGAAATCGACGGCGGATGTGGGTGGTGGCGGTGGTGGTAGTTGCGGTGTGTGGCTTCAGTGGCAGTTGCGGCAGGCGGGGATTTGCAGTGTCTCGCCCGGTGGCCGGAATGGAAACAGAGGAGGCAGCGCGGTGGGTCGCGACAATCAGCGACTTTGTGGTCGGAGGCAAGGCACTTGTAGCAACGGCCGGCCGCCTGCCTTTTGAAGAGCTCCGAGATGGAGGGCCCGAGCCGTGGAGCACAGAAGGCCGTTGCCGGTTGCAGGCCAGAGGCGGGGTACACGGCCGCGCTGTGGTGGCGGTCGAGAAGTTGCCTTCTCCCGTCGGCGCTTGCCGCGGACCTCCTGCCAATCTTGGCTGCTATGGCCAGGATGGCCATCTTCAGCGACTTTCTTGGCCACAGGCCTCCAAACTTTCACCGGAGCAGCAAGTTGTGGTGCCCGGTGGGAAAGGTGCCGCGCCGCGAGCTCCTTTCCGGCACGACCAGCACGGAACGCAGCCTCAGCTGCCGCGTTGGGCTGGGGCGGTTGGAGTTAAGACCTTTCCTTTACCTTTCTCCACAGAGGAGGCTTGAGGCCCGACGTGCATTGAAGAGGTTGGTGAGCCGAAGGCGTGGAAAGCAGCGCCGCCTTGAAGTTGAGTTGCTTGGCGCCGTCCTCCTGGCTGCATCCGGTGCTGCGCGGGCTTGGCGAGAAGGAGTAGTCTACCTGGTCGAGGCTGAGTGAGTGGTTATGGTGGCTACGAGGGGATTGGGTGGGTGTGCAGTGGATGGGGCTGGATGTGGTGGTGATGGTCGCCGGCAAGGAGGTGGCCGCAGGCTTGCTGGGTGACTGGGAGGGAGGGGTGGAGGCGAGCACACCCCACCCAGGTCCGGTGTCCATGGGAGCGAGGTGGGGTTGTTTAGGTGGCCGCCGGAGCCGGAGTGGCCGCCGGCGGGCGGCTGTGGCCGCCGGGGTCGGAGTGACCCGCGGCGCTAGGCGAGAGCGGCGCTAGGCGAGAGCAGCGCTAGGCCGGCCTTGGCATGGAAGACAGCTTGCTTTGCTCTCTGAAAAAAATTCCTCAAATATTAATGTATCATTGTGTTTGCCGTCTCGTTTAACTGCCTAGTATTTCATCTATCACTGGTGTTATCAAGTCCCTCGAATAACCCCTTTTGCTTGTTCAGTTCTCGGTTGGTGCTGTCATGAATTTATAAAGCGTTTTTACTCTTTTTCTGGTCATCACCTTGGATAGTAAGACTATATTATTGTGTTGCTTGAGCTGTGCAGTAGTATGATAAACTTTCATATGCCTCGAGTGACAAGTCAATTATCAGCAATCAATCATTATTTTCATAAGTTTCTTAAACATCTTTCCTTTTTTGCTTACTATGAGCAATTGGTAAAGCAATTTGTTTTGCTCCTGTCGATTGATGCAAAATTTCAGAAACAAATAATATTTGCACGCTCCAATGATTTCTGTTGAGAACTGCTTCATTTTATCCTTTTGTCCTGATCGACTAGTGCTGTTAATTAGATTGTGAGCTCCTGTGACGTGGCAGTATCGTTGCAAGCGTGGTTGGGATAGTACAGGGAGATTGGCTTTTTATTTGCAGCTACAAATTCAGTAATTAGTGCATCGGTTAGCATCAACCTTGGAGCTCGCTTGTCTATTTATTCCTCTGGTGCATGCAACTCAGCAGCTTTTTATTAATATCTCAGTTTGGTATCCCAAATACAAGCATAGTAGAAATCGTTTTGGTCTCAGCTAGTGCTGTAGTTTTCCCAATCTCGCATGCATGCCTGAACAGGGAGCAGCTTATTTATTTCCTAGCACCGTGTCTTTGCATTCAGTAGCAATATTCTGTCAGTAACAGTTCATTAGCTTGACTGCCTTGTTTATTCTTTGCTACTGTGGTCATTGGCATGGTTGTTTCTAAATCATTAAGCTAACTGAAATTATTATCTTTGCACCTTGTTTATCTTCACGGGCATTTATCTTTAGCATTCGGTTGTCCGCCCATGCTTGATGACTCCAAGGCATCCCCGCTCTGCGCAATCGAGACCGACCAGCTTTGATCGCCGTTTGGACCCCCAGTAGCTTTTGTTGTTTCGTTTTGCTTCCAAAATCCAAATTTCAATTCTCGAACTGGCAATTCATACGGAGTTCGCCATAGACGAAAGGTCAGTTCAAGGTCTACGGTCTACATTTTCCATTATTGTAATAAATACGGAGTACAATACTGCGATCATCTCCTTGGTCTCCTGCCAATTGTCAAGCTGACGTAGATTCCTAACCTAAAATTATAGAGAACAAAAAGAAACAACTCTCGTTAAGATACTAGTACCGTTGGCAGCCTCCTGTGAGTCTGTGAGATAAGAAACAAATTTGGAGAATATTTGTTTAACAGTCTCTAACGACTTACGACTCAGATTGTCGACGAGTTTGAATGGAAGTATTGTTCTCTCGCTGCTGAAGTAGGAAGGGGCAGCTCACCAGCACCTACCAACTCATTCAACCTCCATCACAAAACACTCCTATAAATTAAGATCACACGCAAATACGCAAGAACACAGAAGCCTGCAACAGATTGACAGAGTAGCTAGCCAGCAAACATCCCGTCCAACTTCCAAGAACTCTGCAAGAAGCCGCCTCGCGTCTGACCACAGCAAACCGAAGCAAGAACACAAGATGGCAGCGAGAGCGAGAGCCTGCCTCCTGGCCGCGGCCGCGGTCTCGCTTCTGTTCGCGGCGGCGTCCGCGCAGTCCGATTCCGGCAGCAGCGACTGCACGTCGGCGCTGGTGAGCCTCTCCCCGTGCATGGACTACATCAGCGGCAACGGCACGGCGAAGCCGAGCAGCTCGTGCTGCTCGCAGCTCCGGACCGTGGTGCAGTCCAAGCCGCAGTGCCTCTGCGCTGCGCTCGGCAGCGACGCGTCGTCCTCCCTCGGCGGCGTCACCATCGACAGGGACCGCGCGCTCGGCCTCCCGCCGCGTGCGACGTCCAGACGCCGCCCGCCAGCCAGTGCGGCAGCAGCGGTAAGCGTCCTGCCTGGCCGATGAGTTTCTGAGGCATCATATCGGTGCTCGTTGACTTTCCATCTGTTGCTCAATGGAAATTTTCGCGGATTGCGATGCAGGGTCAACAGGCGGCGGATCGAAGACGACGCCTAGCTGTCATCGGGCGGGGCGTCGCTCGGGGCGCCGGCGGGTTTGGTGATCGGGCTTGCGGTGGCTGCGGTTTACGCCGTGTCGTTGGCTGCGTGAGCGTCGTGATTCAGGGATGATGGTGCTGCTGCGCTCTGCGGGCTTCCATTTCAGCGTTGGCGAGGATTTTGAGCGCTGTGTCATAGTACTACTTGTGTGCCTTTTACATTGTGTCCCATTTGTTCAATTGTTTGTTTCCGGCAGTCTCAATAAAGATACCAGTATATACTATCTTCCTGATCTTCAGCCTGTGTATTGTTTCAAAATCATGCTCCTAAACTATCTGATGCTCTGTCGGGGACTTGGGGGGTGCAAACGTTGCCGGTCCGGACAACCTATGGTTCACTCGTGTTTTAAGATCATGTGAACACTTGCTCTTTGTGCAACGTCCCCGAAGTGACGCATCGTCCTCCCTCCCGTACACATCATCATCGCAGGGAGAACTTGGCCTTTGGCGATGCGTCCTCCGCCTGCTTGCGTCGGGTAAACTATGCGAGATTATATCTAGGAACGGTGTTATCCGTATCCCGTTCGCGCCATTGGCCTCCCATTTAGTACTATTGTTCTACTAATACTGCCAAAAAATAAAAGACGACCCTAACACATGACGTAAAATGAGGGCGCAAACGTGTTTTCAGTGCTGACAAACAGTGCAGCAAGCAAACCGAACTCTTAACCATAAGATGAAAAGTGCATACCCTGAACGACAGAACAAGAAAAACAGACACCAGCATACCCATTTCGCTCAGATGCCACAACCCCGGCAAAGTACGCAACCGCATGTTGCAAATCATCAATTAGGCCCAGACCATTCTCTAGAACTGCAGGCTGCACACTGTATTAAACTAAGCTCGAACTTAAAAGTGTTCTCGAGTAGGAAACAACACCCAGAAACAGAAGAGAGGTTCAGAAACAGAGTAAGAGTCTGGGCTCAAACTACGCAACATTTTTTGTGGTCCAGTACTTGCGATTACATAGAAGCAGTCTGAGAAATCAACAGTTTAACACAAAGGTTCAACCGCAGCTGGAGGTCCAACAACCAGAGGGGCAAATACTTCAGGCTTCAGATACAGGTGCAGCATCTGGGGGACTGTCGCTAATATATTCACGCCTCGCATACTCCTTAGCACCCTCCTTGTCCACAATCTTGATCACAAAATTCTGGGGCGCAACAACCAATCGAAGTCGGATCTCCTTGATGCACTTGTCAACAAGATCTACTGCTTCCTCTTTGGTCATGTCCGGGCGATACAACTTGTCCATCAGCGATAAACAGAAGTACGACCCATATCCAAAAGCGCCTTTCTCAATCTTGTGCAACGTTGCAATATAGTCAATGTAATACATGGAGGCACCAACATCCTTGTCATAGCCAGCAAGTATAACATTGACCATATAGGGATTCTGGGGGAAAGAAACATGAAACATGGTGTCAAGGCTGAGAATCATAAAGGAGCTCCATGAATCAAAAGCGCATTACAAATAAATAGATAACGATGAGTATGTTACGAATGAAAAAAAATATCGTAAAAGAAGCATGGAAGGTTACATATTACACGACATGAAGCTAACAAAGCATCTTAAATTTCATAAGAGCAGTGAGGTGTACAATTGCTATATTGATCAGATTAAAAAACTGAGAACTTGTTAATATAATGTGTATCATAAATGACAGATAGGGGAAAAATACAAAAAGATTAAAGTATCTTCCCACATTGTGCAGCAGAAAAAATTGCCTCCAATTGCAATCCTTGAGAAGAAATCACACTACCAATTGTTTTGAACCAGATCATTCTGTCTTATTGAACCTTGACTCATCTAAGACTTATGAGTAGGGCCCGAAGCTAAAACCTATGCCAAACATGTAGGCGTTATCCAGCTTAATATATTGGTGGCTCATGACTCAAATGCCACACATGCTAACAATCCTAGCAAGATATTAGCTACTCAAAGATACAGATCACATATGAATGAAATAACAAAAAAAAATGATTCAGACAATCCAACAATTCCAGAAGAAATCCACGTCATATTAATGTACTGCAATATAAATCACAAGAATCTCCACCATACAAGGTTTTTCTTTTAAAAAGAGATGGCACTAGAAAGAACCTAGGAACAAACAATCCAGAGAAAACTAATATCAAAATCCCAAATCACACGAGCTGATTAAAAAAAAAACTACCTGAAGCAAATATGCACTATCTAATTCACGAAATCCACAAGAGACATCATTTCATAGGAGCTGGCAAGTAATGCTCCTTTTATAAACGAAACAGTCTAAAACTAAATAAATTCATCCAGACATCACCACAGCAAATGAGTACCCTACTTACTTAAGAATACCTTTTCAGTTCGGGCCAAATTCCTATGTCAGAATGATGTGTAACCACTCACAACTACAAGCTCGATAACGCGAGGGCAGTAATCTCTGTCCAATTGCATTCTAGACCGCCCAAAACAAACCTAATCAGCCCTTCCATACCCAGACAAAGGGAAAAGTAGGGCTAAGCCGGATCGGTACCTTGCGGAGGGCAGTGGCGAGCTCGCCGCGGGTGAAGTTGGCGGTGGCGGCCGTGGAGAGCGGGATGGTATTGCGGAACTGGTAGAGGTGGAGGTTCTTCTGTATGTACTCCGTGAACTGCACCCTGCATCAGGCAGACGAAGCAACACCATCACCAAAACGCCCCAAAAACCAAGCCAGATCGGGATCAGATCGTGCAGGCGAAACCCTAAAATTGGGAACTCCGACCCGATGAACGGATCGAAGGATTAAGGGGCGGCGTACTCACCGGTCACCAGGCTCCCCGGAGGCGCCCATGAGCTTGTGCGAGTCGAGGACCATGACCTTGTCCTCGTCAGACTTGTGGACGAGGATGCTCTGCACGGCGGAGGTGTCCGCCGCCACCACCGCAAAGTCGCGGCCGACGACGCCGATTACGCATTCCATCGTGGCCCGCCGCCTCCTTCGCCGCCGCGCCTTTAGGGGAGAGAGGGAGTTGCTGGTGGTTCGATTTCGCGTCGGGAAGAAAGAGAAACTAGCGTTGTGACCGGAGGAGCTGAAGAGAAAGGAGTTTTGTCGTCGTCTTCGGCTTACACAAGAAAAAAAGAGAAGAACAGCGGGCGGGTGGAGACTAGATGGACAGGGCCCAAAGTTGTGTGGTGCGTTCGGATTTACCACGCCGGGGGCCTTTCTATTTCTCGCCCAATGCCGATCCGGATTGTTTTACATGACGTTTATATTCCGATTTTTATCTGCCACGTTTCTAAAAGGTTGAACCATTTCGTGAAACAAGAAATGCAAATTTATGAAATTTTGGAGTCATTAACTTGACGGCTAGTTCAATTTTTTGCTCAGAAGCATGCACCACTCGTTGAGTTTTGGGAGTTTTGAGTTTTCACCATACCTTCCATTATAAAAACGTATTTACACGCCCCAGGCCCCAGCCCAACACAATAACACGTATAGCACAATGATATCATACAATGATTTTATCGTGGGATACATGGGTGACGGGTATAAACATTTCTACATCTTACAGCCTTGCAATCACCTAAATCATTAAAAAAAATGGGGCAGTCAACTCCCTAACAGCAGTCCTCCGGACGCATGGCACAGCGGAGACCTCCTGGTCCTATTCATGTCTCATCCAACATCCGCCCAGTGCTGCTCATGTACTTTAAGTGAATAAGCATGCCGGCCCCCAATATGCAGTGGAAAGTTAACTGCAGAGATCAAAATTTCTGGAGTCGTATTGTGCTATGTATCTATCTACTCAATCACAAGGTTGTCAAGAAGAGGACGCCCCAAATGAGCGTTACCGCCCAGCGTTTTCCCATTCAGCAGACCCCTGCAGAACAGCATACCTCAGAGAAAATCCAAAATAGCGTTAACAAATAATTGATCTTGCTTTTAAAATGTCTAGTATCTATATGTAATATGACCCTATAATGATTTCCTATTAGTGAGTATTCACGTTGATAAATAACAATGCAATAAGAATAGGTTGAATATGTCAGTCCTTCCACTTCTTTGCTGAGCATCTCATAAACTCTATGTAAAGAGATTCTATGTTGCCAATACAATAGTCAGTGAGTTCATGACAGTTCAGTAATTTAAATTTCAATCTAGAAGCAAACACAATTCCTAGAAAATAATCAGTTACTCTTAGCAATGAACAGTCTTGCTATATGCAGGTACTAACTGGGGGAGCAGCATCAAAACCTTACACTAGTCGACTGAAGCTCCGTTGTCGCAGTATTGCTATCCTCCTGAAACCAATACAATGACACATAAAGGGGCTAGCCAAATAATCTCTTGACTTCCAACAAAAAGCATGACTTATCACCTCGAGTAACAGATCTTTTCTCGTTATCAACCCGACAACACGAGATGGCCGAGGAACAACAAATATATGCCTCAATCCAAGCTGGCGGAAGAGATTGTACACCTGAGAATCATTGATGCAAGGATTATTGAGCCCGTCTTCATGAAACAAGGGAGTAAACTAAAGGAAAGCATGATCTACCTTCGCCAAAGACATATCCTCAGGCACTATGTAAGGTGAAGGATTCAAAAATGGGGCAAGATCCAAATACAACCCTAGCTCATCCTCCGTCAGATGAATATCATCAATTGTTTTTCCTTTACTTGATGCTGGTTTGACAAAGTCACTAAATTGTGCCTAAATAACAGCAAGAGTAATCCAACATTAACACTTTACCATTGAAAAGTGTATTGAATATGCTATTTCCAACTTAGAAAAACAAAAACCTGTTCAGTACGCCTGGCCCGCAAGGAAAAGGACTATTCTGGAAATCTACTTTAGCTTGAAGAAGGACAAGTAACGACTGCAACAAGAAAATAATAGGTAAGTGTATCAATGTACAAAATTATTAACAAGCATAGCTCTCCTTGCTGGCCTGATTTATCGGTGCAATTCTGCCATCCCCAATTTCTATACAAATCTTTAACATGGTAACATTAGTCAAGAAAGTTCAAGAGCATCATACCTGCGAAGTATGAGACCTATGACAAGTGACTCGCCATTCTGCCCACGATCAACAACCTGAAACCAAAAGAAAAACCAAAAGAAAAGAAATCCAATTACTATCGTCAACAAAAGCTTGTTTTAAAACTGTGGATGGTAACTTACAGAAAGCCATTATGCTTGTTGGTTCGTAAAACAGAAACAATATCAACAACTCTTGAACACGAGGCAGGGCAGACAACCTATCATAAGTGGCAGAAAATTGGATATATTATAACTTGGAACTATACTGAGACACTGATTTTCGTTGGTCAAGTAAATAGCCAAATGGAATACAAAGCTTCAGGACCTTTTGATTCTTGCAGGCATCCTTTGCATTCAAATTTCTCATAATCTGTTTTGGCCTAGAGTCCAGTAAAGGGATGCCCCTTAATCGGGCCTGTTCTTCATACAGCCCTTCATTAAAGAAGTCTCCAACCGCCTACATAAGCTGAAATCAGAGTCCACATTCGTTGCAATATGTAGAACCAAGGATTGCAGAGTTAGTACCTTAGAAATTAAAAGAACAAGCATGATAGTGGCAAGAGCTTCAAATTGTTTGTGATCTCAACCATGATAACACATAAAGATACAGTCATTCTCATTGAACCACCGAGAAAGGATGCGGCACCAAGAAGAGCATACCTACAATAATATTGATAGTGATTAGAAATCGTGTCAAGATGTTCCCACCAAATTATCAAATGGAATTCGAAAAGGATAAAAGGGCTACTACAGCATCATTAGTAGGACTACATAGCATGGGTGGATGAGATGATGAGAACTCACGTGCCCTCCTCAATGTTCAGCTTCTTATAAAACTTAACAACGAACATTCCGACAAAGCCGGCCATACGTAGATCCAATCATTATTCCTGGAACGAACTGACCCGCCGGAACAGCAGTTCCAAATGTCACAACAGCTAGGAGTAAAACATGACCTGAGGCCCAAAGGGAAAAAGGAAAGTTGGTATATGAAAGAAAATACTCATTTTCAGCATGTTTGCTAGATTAACAAAAAGATTGATCTGGTTATGGTAACACGCCGTGATTAAGTACAAAGATTGCAATGTTTGTTACTAATACAAGAAAGATAATCGAGTTTCTGTGAAAGATTGCACCTAATGGGTGCTTTCAATAGTTTTTAATTATACAGCATGTAATAGTAAATTCATAATGAGCAAAACACACTATAGATAGCCAATACAACAAGAAGCTCGGTGACAAAACCACAAAAAGAGTACAATATTAGAGACACGAACAGAAGAAAATGGTACCAGGAAGGTGATCAGGCTCTTAGCACTGTATTCATGAAATGTTTTTGCACTGAACAGATTACGTATTGCATCATCCTGCAAAAAAAAATAATGTTGAATATTGCCACAAAGAATACAGAAACAAGACAACGTCAAACTGAGAAATGATCTGCAATTGTACTTGACCTGGGTATTAAAGAAAATAGTTGCTAGATCATTGTATTCTTTATCTCTTGAACAATAAAACTGCATAACACAAACAAAAGATTAAGAGAACACAACATTATCATTATAGCTGAATGGAATATGTAACTCGCACAGATATTCACATAGTAAATCTCACATTAACAAAATTTCCATCAGTTCCAGTGGACGAGGGCATTCAATGCCAGAATTAGCATCTACTTCAGGGCATGGGCTGCATCGCCTCATTAATGGCAACACAAAGGAAATAGTGGAAGTTACCAAAGATATAAGGCATGCTTCAAAGACCTGAAAATTTTATCTCGATGTCAAAGAAGGGAACTCCAGAATTCAACCAACAAAATCCATCAGATCGCCAGCATACCTTGACTCGTTTCCCTTTCTTATGAAGATATGCACGCCGCCATTTGGTTATGCCAGGGTGAGTTGATTAAATAATGCTCCTGGAGTAAAACCAAAGCCACATATTAGATTTAGGAATATTTGATAATAAGAATCAAATATAATGTGACTGTTTATTTGATTTGGACTACTGTGACCTGACTTTTTCAGGATTGGGGTGTGCATCGCTCAGTGAACCGAACACTACGTTTCCCATAGAACTTGATTCAACTCTGACTACACGAGTCTCTACAAGACGCTGAGAGCAGTTTAGCCAGGGTACAGAAAATAAAGTGTACTGCAGCCTAAGTGCAAATGTGGAATGATATTGTGAAAATACATCTATAATGTCTTGTTACTAAATTGCTCAATTGCTCAAAAATTATCTTCTTGCTAACAATATAAGCAGCACAATGAGAACACTATGAACTAAGGACAAGAACAAGACATTAAAATGTATAACACGTCCTAACCAATACAGAAACCAATGAAAAGAGTGAGGCTTTTTGCAGATATAGTGGATCAACCTTGCATGGAGTACTTACCAAGAAGCCCACCAATAACACCGATAATCGCCATTGGAAGCAGTTCCTGGTAAGAGTAATCCTCCTGACCACTTCAAAAAATGTTAAACAATCAACATCATCAAGGTCATTCTTTGTCTAGTACCAGTTGAATTGAGGAGTATCTTACCCAGATATGTCCCAGATTATGAAACCCCAGCTCCAAAGTGACCACACTTCCCACTATTGCACCAATTCATTGCTGATCGTACCACAACAGCCACACAGCAGAAGTGAAGAATACTCTCCACATAAGATGACTTCTCCCTTCACCATTCACCAACAAATCGGCAACAAAATCAATCATATGTTTCAGACAATGCACATAGCTGAACAAATTAATTCATGTCATTCCTTAAAGACATGTCATTTAGATGCCAGGTAGTATAAAAAACATTGGAACCAATAAACTATCACATGATAATATTGACGAATGGCCACTATATAAGCTAAAAAGAATGTTTATAAAGGATGATGCCATGATCAGAACATTGAGCGGCCCTATAGCCAAAGCAACCTACAAAACTCAATAAGACTAATATTTTATGTACCTGGCATTTAATATGCTTTTATGTTGAGCAAGTGATAAACAATATACACATGCAGCATGAGAGGTGGCCTCAGATGCAGAAAGAAAACAGATAGGGAGTAAGGAATAAAGTAAATGCTGAAGGATAGGATCCAAGGAAAAGCCATCACCCTCTGATTAAATTATCCACACACAGTGAAAACTCAGGTCCCGTTTTAAAGCTATGTCACACAACTGTCTATTTGTCTATTAAAGGAACATAATGATCAAACATTCTTACCAGGATGTAACTTCCTCCAAGGCAAATAGTACTCCACCAACAGGGGCTCTGAAGGCTGCAGCAACTCCAGCTGCGCATCCACATGTCACCTTTTGAAACAT
>JAAXCT010003028.1:0-47358 GCA_012490785.1 Eragrostis nindensis | reverse complement strand
GCAGGAGGCCGCCGTGCGTAGCTGTCGCGGGCCTCGCGGCTGTATCGTGCCCTAAATCTCTAGATGCAGGAGGTGGCCGTGTTAGCTGTCGCGGGGCTCGCGGCTTTTAGCGTGCCTTGATCCCTAGATGCAAGAGGTGTTCATGCGTAGCTATTGCGGCTTCTTCTAGCGTGCCCTAGGTCCCTAAGTGCAGGAGGCGGCCTTGCGTAGGTGTCGCGGCTTCTAGCGTGCCCTAAATCACTAGATGCAAGAGGCGGTCGTGCGTAGCTGTCGCGGCTTCTAGCGTGTCCTAAATCCCTAGATGCCGGAGGTGGCCGTGTTGTAGCTGTCGGCTTCTAGCGTGTCCTAAATCCCTATAACCGGAGGCGGCCGTGCATAGCTGTCGCAGTTTCTAGCGTATTTCCTTAGATGCAGGAGGCAGCCATGCGTAGCTGTTCTTGGACTAAATTTTATGGGTTTGTTTAAAAGGTTCTTTTAAGCAAGAAAACTTAAATATTGATGGCTTGTATGACATAAGAATCGCTCGCCTCTATTCACATTTTTTACTGCTATCATGCTATTTTGGAAACATTTGGGGTACATAGTGTTCAACGCGCAGTAAAGAGGAGTACTAGTGGCCGCCAGAATGGTGAACATATGACAACTTCAGCAATTCAAAATATGCATATCACAAGACTGCATCCGAGAGGATACAACTGTAAAATTTGCAAAACTCACAATCAGTGGTACGTAATAATGAATGGTGGATTGTATGCCTTTTGTAGAGGCTATGATAGTTAAGCATAGCCCTTTTTTTTTAAAAAAAAATGGAATGTTATGAAATTTGAGAGAGAAGGCAGCACAAAACCTTGAGTTGTGTGACGATCTGTCGATGTCACTGAAAGCACTGATTTTAGGAAAGTTATCCTAGTGACGGGAGCGACACTTGTCACAGGGCATTATGGAGGCCAATCCCTTCTGTTAAGCTCTTAACATGCCTTTTGTTTTGCTTTCATTGGATTTGCGTAGTCAGTTTTGTGCGGCCCTACAAAGCTTATCAGAAAAGTGCAAACATCACCATTAGTTCTGACAACGGAAAGGGAGATGCAGATAGGCTAGTAGTAACTTTTTTCGAAGATTTTGATCTAAATACATCCGTTACATATTTTGGCCTACTGGTAAGGTGGGAGTTTGTCTACCAGAAACATAACGATTCTCTAAAAAATAAACATAAACTATTCCCGATTCTCAGAAACTGTTTCCGTTTGTACACTACTAATAAACCATAGCGTTTGTTGGTTTTCTCAGAATACCAAGAGCCCACTTGACACCCCACCAACACTTCCCTCTCTGCTACTTGGTGGATTGCGTGCGGGAGCCCTACCAACGGCAATGAGGCATATACAGCATGTGGATTTGACGAATCCCTGTTCCCCGACGGCCTGATTAGTACGTTAATCAGTGGCAATTGTTTAGGCATGCTTGAACTGGCATGACGCGCCGCCGGGCGGATCCGCTGCTCGGAAGCGACGGCGCAGCCGCACGGCTCGAGGAATATACCAATGGCAGGTAGGCCCGCGATACCCGCTAGTGGGTGGACCCGGCGCGACCAGACACCGCTTGCGCTTGACCACGTTCCTTCCACTCGCCCGCCCCTGCTCCGTCGCTTTCCGTTTTCCCGTGAGATGGCCGCGACACCCCGCCCGGGCTGCACATGCCTATCAGACCACCAACCGCAGCAGCAGTACATGTGGGGATGAACTGTGGGCCCGGAAGCATGGGAAGACGTGGGACCAAGAGTCAGTGCCACTGGAGGAGTAGGCCAAGGCCGCGCGACTCCCTGGGGTTAGACACGTTGGGCCGCCGCCGGGCGAGGCGAATGGGCGACGTTAACAGAGGGGAGTATTTACGGAAGTGCCACTGGACCTCGCTTGTTTTGATTTTTGAACGGGCTAATAGTAACGGCAAAAGGGCAGAGAACTGTTACAAAGAAGGTGGGGGGGGGGGGGGGGGGGGGGGGGGGGGGGGGGGGGGGGGGGCGGGAGCGCGGAGTTCTCACCGGAGTTAGCCGGCTGCCACCGCTCCGATGATGAGGCGGCGTCCGTCTTCGATTGATATTTGGGAGCCTCGGCCTGCCGGCTGCCCGATCCTTCGCTACAGCAGATTGGAAAGAGATGCAACCGCAGAGGAAGCGGAGATTTCTCTCCGCTCGCAGCTTGGCTTCGTGGAAGCACGCTAACCTGAGACGTTTCGTTGGAGTATGTGCTCATGCTATTTATTGTGGGGCCGCGATTCCGGGGCCTCGTTTAGCGAAGCGAAATCTGAAATCGGAGGGTCCCCCACTCAGACGGATTCTTCTCTACTCGTGCTACAAATTAGTGTACAATTTAGTCTCAAAAATTAGTGTACAATCTAAGCCGAGGGTGCAGTGGCTTCACATGCTCGCTACCTTTGTAAAGAAATGCGCCCATACCCACCTGCTCTCGCGACGCAGGAACTATCCTGATCGACATGGACACATGGTGATGAGGCTGCCACATTTGTCCATTAACCTGTGTTGCCGGAGCAAAAGTTCCGTGCTACTACCACTTTGCGAAAGTGCAAAAAGATGCAGACTCTCATTTTTACAGGAAAATGCAGCTCCTTGACACCACTTTGATGGAAAAAGATGCGGCTCTTTGACACCTGAATGCACTGTTGGGAATTCTTCATTGTCACAACAAAGAATCCCGACACGGACAATCAAATGACCCTCAAGGAACAACGGAGCAGCATGTCATTACAAGGGTGTAATCTCTCCTGTTCCGTCCCGTTCTACGGAGCCCGGGGGCGGGTATTTATAGGGAAGGCCAAGGGTTATATTGACATGACCAAACTACCCTTGGCCACCCACCATATTCGCGGAATATTCTGTACAACATTGTCAAAAGGGTACAAACGACATTTCCGTTTGACGACGGAAACCCTAGCTAGGTGACGTCATTCGCCAGCCCGATCCTCGGACGTTGTCATGCCGGGCTTTATCTCCTTCAGGGATTGCCGCCGTTCTTGGACGCCATTCCTAGTCGCCGCCGATTCATCGCCAGCGGGTCTTGTTGACCAATGTCGGCGACCCGATATGGCGGCTCCCAGGGCTGCCGCCAATTCTTCGGCCGGAGCACAAAATGTCGGCAGCTAGATTTCCTGCAGTCAAAAAACCAAAGGCAGAAAGGGGGTGTCGTCATTATCGTAAATACCGATCCCCAACAGTAGCCCCTCGCGGTTGAGGTCCAACTTCGGCGGGCAGAAACCGCGACACAGGATAGGAATTTAACGAACGTCACCCCCAACGTCACCCCCCCTCCGAGGTTTCCCGAAAATCGAGGGGACGCTTTTATTATTTTTTACGAGAATCGAGGCGACGCCGTAAATGCGGCGGCGAGGCCTATATATATGGGGGGAGGGGCCGGAGAGCCCCGTGCTTTCGTTGATTGCGCCATTTTCTTTTTGAAAATTTCGCGCCGCATTTTTCTGCTTCCGGAGTTCGTGTCGAGCAGCAGCGGTTTTTCTAGTGTCGATGATTTCTTTTGTCGCCATTTCCTTGCTGAAAGGTGAGTTCGCTTACGAGCTTCCTGATTTGAGATTTTCTTGTTGTGGTTGTTTATAACGTCATGCTTTTCCTTTTAGATGGCTCGCGTTAAGCAAACCGCTATTCGCGTTGAGGAATCCGACGAGGAGTTCCTTGCCGACTCGCCTGTCGCTGATGTTGAGGGAGACGCCGGCCTTGGCGGAGCGAGGAAACCGGTTGAGGTTGACTCTGATGTTGCCGCGACTCCCAAGGGTTCCGAAGAGGAACAAAATCCCGCCGCGGATCTGGAGGTTTTGGCGACAGCTGCCTCCAAGGCTGCCGGATTTTCTGGCGCCAGCGGAGGTACTAAATCTGCCGCTTTTTAGGTAAGGATTTGAGAGTCGTGTTTTTTGCATATCGTGAGTCTGCTCTTGCTGGGTCTGCAGCCAAGAGAGTGAGAGGCTCAGTAGATACTGGCTCTAAGGGGAAGGAGGCAATTGCTAATGTCGACGATGAAGGTGAAGATCTTTCTGGAGTGCCGGCCTCTCCCAGTGAACTGGTAGGGGAGGACTCCTGGGAGAAAGCGGCATTGAGCCCACTTTTCGGTTTGGGCCGTCTAAAGTCACTCCCGCAGATATCGAGAGGTTTGTTGCCTTGGGGTACTTTGAATCCGGAAAGGCTCGTGCTCCTGGGGGGGAGCAGATTCCTCGGCCCGAGAACAATGAGGCTATAGTTTTTCGTGACTTCTATGAAGCTGGCCTTAGGCTGCCGTGTTTTGGCTTCCTAGTCCGTGTACTGGAAAGATATGGACTGGATCTGCATCACTTGACTCCCAACGCCGTCGCGACGGTGTCGAAGTTTATATGGGCTGTCCGCAGTTATGGCTCGGCTCTACACTCTGATGCCTTCTGCCGCTATTACGATCTAAGGCATGATGTGAAACCCGTGAGTTTCGATGGGGTGCAGTATTATCCCCAGTATGGCTGTTGCAGCTTTCAGCCCCGCACTTTCGTGAAGAAATCCAAGTATGAAAATGTTGAGCTTGTTGGTGGTCGCCGGAATAAATGGCCTGGAGATTGGCGGAACCATTGGTTTTATGCCGAGGTTCCCGAGGGGAAAAAAGACGACGGTAGTTCGTATTTTCCTCTGTTTAGTCGCTCTTGTGCCCTACGGCCGGTGCTATCGCCGGAATTCGTGGAATCGGAAGGTTTTAAGAAGTGCTGCGACGCATTTGAGACCGCGGTCAAGATGAGCAGCGCTAGAGATTTGGTGGAGGAGTTCATAGCCTGCCGCATTTGGCCCATTCGGAAAGGTTGGAGTCCGCTGAAGATGAAGAATAAGCGGATTTCCAAACTAAACCTTAACTACCAGGTGCCGTCTTTTGGAGTGAAGAAACCTGAAGATTTATCAGATAAGGACTTTGTTCGCTACGTTGAGCTGACTGCCGCAGTTATTTGCGGACCTTATACCGTGCTGGAAAAAGCAAGAGTGCGAGACCATGCTGATTTTCCCCCAGCGAGTGAATCGCATTTTTGACGAGATGCAAGTGAAATACGGTCGTCGAGCTGTGATGTCCGTCAAGAAAGGGCGGCGGAAGAAAGGCGAGCTTGTTTATGGTGCGACATTCGTTGAAAAAACGCGGCTGGGAAGCAGCTTCCGCCCATTATTATATACCTGATGCGCCAGCCCAACAGCTGCGGCCGTCCCTTCAGCCGCGGCTACTGCCAAGAGATCTGCGGCGACCCTAGAGAAAGTGAGTGGTTCTTCGTCCAAGGGTGCCGCCAAAAAATCTGCGGCGTCCGGGAAAGCTGCCGGGATAATAAAAGCGCCTGCTGGGACTTCGAAGGCTGCAGAGAAAGCTAAACGCCAAGTCTTCGGAGATGCCTGCTTCTCGAGCTGCCGCAGAACAGCGGGCTGGTGCTGTTACCAAACGGCGGCGGGATGACACAGAACAAGCTCCAGTTGGTGAACAAGTAGAAACTGCTTCTAGTGCGGCAGGCGCCGCTGATTTTGCGGAGGAGTGGCGGTGCGAGAAGGTTGCAAGCGGCGCCGGATTTTATTGGCTTCGGCAGTTGACGATTCTGAGAGGAAGAATTTCTTGATGATGATGAGCCCGAGGACCGTGACTCGGGCGACGCGCGGGAGCCGTCATTGTCGCTGCGCGAGCCCAGTGCTGATATTGCTGTAGGTCCCTCCGGCGGGCTTGATTTGTCACAAGGCCCCGCCACGGCCACCACGCCGATGAAACGGAGGCCACTTCTGCCGGCATTGTCGGATGATGAAGAAATTGAGTTGCTGGACGACTCCGAGGATTCGGGCGCCAAGCTAGGACATGAGCTAGATGCCGCATTTACGGGAATGAGTAGCTCCGAGAAAGGTGCCGGTCTTTCCTTGTACAAGAAAGAAACTGCGGCGACTTCCTCTCCTTTGACTAGGATCGATGACCATGTCTCTAGTTCATCGGTTAACGGAAGTGTCCAGCAGTTCTTCTGAGACTAGCTCATCTGACGCAGGTGAAAGATCCCCGACTACGGAGACGCGAGAGGGCGAGGCTGACAAGCTATCAATGGCCGCCTTTGTTGAGATGACGAAGGCCGTGGACCCTCAAGGTTTTTTAACCTTGCCGCTATTTTTTTCTTATGTGATATTTTATTAACATTCTGACTTTGTTTTGTTTTTGCAGACTGTACAACTTCTTGACTAGGGTCGACAATGCTTCGTTGGCCGAGGTTTTGGACAAAAATGCGACGATGGTAACGAATCTTTGACTCCTGCGTCGCATTTTTTTTTTGTCTTTGAAAATGGTTTGCGTCTAACATGCCTGTGTTTTTATACAGGCTCTTGCGGCGTCTCGAGCCTTGAGCCGGCGCTTTTATGGGTCCGAAGCCGCTTCATCGTCTGGTGATGTGGCGGCGCTGCGACGGACGCTGGAGGAGGAGCGCTCGTCTTTCGACACCGTTAAGGCTGATCTCCGTGATCAGATTCAAAAGAAAGACGAGGCTCTAGAAGTTCTTAAAGAAGTCATCCAGAGCGGCGAGAACGAGATTGCTCGCTTGAAGCAGGACCTGAAGAATGCTGAAGAGAAGCTAATTGCGGCAGAGAAAACTGCCGAGAGCGCCAAGAAGACCGGCCGCACTTTTGCCCGCACTTTCTCTAGTGGCGCCATTAGTGCTCATGCTTCTTTTGAAGCATCCTTGGGCACGATTGGCGGCGCTCCTAATCCTCTTCCAGGCGTCGACGGTTCGCTGACGCCGGAAATGTTTTTCAACTGGTTAAAGGGGGAGTTTGGCGATCTCCCTGGGGTTTTTGAGGGCGTCGGCCGATACGCGGCCCGCACGGCGTGTTCTGCCCTTCTGGATTTGCTTGAAAAGCAGCAGTGCAAGCACTTCAGCGACCTGGCGCGCACCACTTATGCTGATTCGAATTTTGATGAAGCAAACGCGGCGAATGACAGCAAAAGCGTCCGCTTGGCTGTAAAGCGCTTCATGAAAAGATACTGGGGGGTGCACGGGATGGAGGCCTGCCGTCATTTGGCGAGGAGCGCGTTTGAGGAGGTAAAGCATACTTTTGTTTCATCGGGGACTTTTATGAGAATGATTACTAAACTCTTGTTTGCTTTAGATGAAGGCGGCGACTGGCGCCGAAACTGCGGCGGGGAGCTCAAAGAAGCGAGCGGCAACTCCTGCCAGTGAGACGCCGCCGGCGAAGGTTGCCCGCGTCGAAGATGTTGTGGGAACTGAGAAGACTGCCGCTAAAGCTGATGCGCCTGCCGCGGTTGAAACTCCTGCACCCACCGCGGCTACCGGGACTGCTTCGTCTTCTGCAGCGGCCGAACCGGAAAATACGACGGTACCGCCGCTCCTGGTGCTGCGTCTGCCGCTGCTGCTGCGCGGCCAATTGAAGAGGTTTAGACTCTTAGGCGTGAGGAAGAGCGTTTCAAACTTGGTTTGTAATAATATACGTTCTGGTACGCTTTGTGCGCAGGATTGTTTTCGCGGCGCCGCGTTGAACATTGCGCCTTTGAAGTATGAACGTGACGGCTTACGCGTTTCTGGCGAAGCGCACTTGTGTTATGTTTCGCGATATCCGCGTGATGATTTCGGGCGTTTCTGGAGGGAAATGATGGCTCAGTACTTTCAAGGGCGGGAGTGTTTAATTCGATGCTTTCACCGCCGACCTTCTTCTTCGTAACGGCCGTGAAGGCCGAAAGCGTTGAAGATCTTAATTTGATCCTTATTTGGATCGTTTTAGGTGTGTGTACGATAGAGCGGGCCCTGAATACGGTCCCGAATTTGTAGTAGAAGTGACTTTGATTCTTAGCTGGGGTGTCGACTTTATGACGAAGTGCGCCCGGATAAGACGGCGTGCTTTTTGCTTCGCGAAAGATGTTTCGGCGATAACTCTTGCCAATTTTTACAAGTTAAATCCTCCTTTACTTTTTGGTTTGATGGAAGGCGCGTGCCGTTACTCGGTCGTCGGAATTAAACGAACGTCACCCCCCCCCCCCCCCCCCCCCCCCCCCCTTGGCGATCGAGGGACGGAGGGTGTTGGTATTTCTTAACGATCACAGATAAATCCGCAAGCGCACGGAGAATACCGCTGTAGCATTTCACCCGGAGTATTCCAAGGTATCGTAATTTATATTTTCCACAGGGAAGACGATGGTCAAGAGAGTACTGTGCTCATAGTTAACGTCTACATTTAAATGGATCACGGTCCATACAATGCTAAACAATGGTATATGGGTAGTGTGACACACAAGAAAAGGATCAACTCTATATACATCCATAGCCAAGTGGAGAAGAACGAAGAAAAGAGCTAAGTTCCTATTGTACTTCATTATACAGTGGCATAGTATACAACATACACATGCATGCACACAACTAAGG
The DNA here is from genome assembly GCA_012490785.1 of Eragrostis nindensis. NCBI lineage: Eukaryota > Viridiplantae > Streptophyta > Magnoliopsida > Poales > Poaceae > Eragrostis > Eragrostis nindensis. The sequence continues at coordinate 38,943 of JAAXCT010003028.1, read as the reverse complement.
TTTAGGCATTGCACTCAAGCAAATTAGGCACCGGCTTACCCCTGGTCTGCCAGGCGCTTCCGGTCTATAGCTCTACGCCGTACCCGAACGTGGAGGGATACCGAGGACGAATAGGGCTGTCACCACCTACCGTCTACCTCAAACAATCCGTGGGGCACGAGGCATCCAATGTATTCTACCAATCCAAACACCATGCTTGCATTGCTAAAACATTACTCTAAATCCCCGGGCGATGATATGAATCTAGAGCATAATCATAAGGACCATTGGACTCATGCTTGGATATGCAAATACATGTAAACCTAAGTATAAACATGGCACGGTATACTATGTTCTAGGACAAGTGACAGTACGGCAATTATGTCCATACTGCCAGCCCTCTAGGCGATACCCACATAACAGGCATATGAATATCACACTAGCACTATATAAGAAGATTATGATTACTCTATCACATAAGCAAGCCAAGGGTCCACAACCAAACAAGGAACGCTTAACCGAAGCAAGACTATATGAAAGAATAATATTATTAAATAGAATAAAGTCGCAAAAAGAGAAAATGATACAAGAGCCATACCAGAATCTCCAAGACAACTTGGGAACTAGAGTAGCTCTACTCTAAGCCTAACTCTACTAGAGCTTGGAGACTAAACTAATGCAAGAGTGTGATCTCTCTACTTGGTGTGTATTGTATCCGGCCGAGCACCCCTCTATTTATAGCCCCAAATGGGAGAGGGGATTAATAAAGCAAGTGAGAGGCGGTTGAGGAGGATTGGCCGCCAAGGTTGGCCGGCCGGCCTAGGTGCAGGCCGGCCCCCGGCCACACATTGTGGCGGTTGGCCACCGCCTTCCGCATGGACGCTTCAGATTGCTCCATGAAGTCGGTCCCGAGGTCGGTTTTCTCCTGGGGTCGGCAGAACTGGAGTAAGAGTCAAGTTTAGGCCCATTGTAGCCCATATTCTAGAAAGTCTTCATTAAGTTCGAGATGGGCTTCAATATTCTGGTTTTGTGAGCTTCTCGTGGCCCACTGGTGGAGGCCTGCAGGCTGTGGCCGCTGGGTGTGGCCGGCCGGCCAGGGATGTAGGCCGGCCGCCTGTGATTTCTCTCACAGAGGCCCATTTTCTCCAGAAATACTCCTGCACTCATAAATCATCCAAAACTCGTGGAAATTTATTAGTTTAAATAAATATACGTATAAGAAATGCTAATTCTCCATTATTTGTAGGACTATTGGCGGTCGGAATTGGTACTTAACGACCGTCAACAGAGGGCGCGCCGAAACTGCGACGCACGGTTTATACGACGTGTATTTGTGTAAATTGCGGAAGGCCACAAATCGTATCGCGTTATTTTATGAAATTTGCGGAGCGTGCACCAGGTGCCGCTATTGTTGGTTGGCTCCTGTGCCTATCAGATGTTTCGTGGTTGCCGTTAATTTGGTTTAAAAAACGCCGTTTGACGATATGGGTCCTTGGTTGCCGTTAAAAGCATTTTCGCTTTTTGTTTATTTTACGGCGCTCGTCGTGACTCGATTGTTTGAGCGAAACGAACGTCACCCCCCTCCCCCTATCAATCGAGGGACGAGGAGCGCGTTGAAATTGCGAGGCGCGGCTCGCGCGCCATTATTTTTGGAGAGAATTGCGAATGGAGCGTGAGGTTGCCGCAATTATTAGGTTTTCTCCGAAGTTTGTCGAATATTGAACATTTGTCGTTATTCTTGCAGAAAGAGCGGCACTTGAGAATATGTTGCCTTTTTGCCTCTTGCTTTTGCTTTTGCAATATTATGCTACCTCCATGGTCTTGAGTCCCGTCCTTGGATGGGTGTTTGAATTGAGTCCCTTGAGACTTCGATCTTAATGATCTATTTTTGATGTGTCGGATTTTGTCCGAAGCCCCTTGGGGGTTGAAGTCTATTTCCTTTAAGGAAATGGATGACTGAGCCCTTGAGCCGTTAGCGTTTCGCACTTTCTCAATTTTATGAGAAAGATTGAAGAGATGGCCCCTTGAGGCGCTTTTTTCTCAAACGCCGCCGTTTCTCAATTTGATGAGAAGGATTCGAGGGATGGCCCCTTGGGCGCTTTTTTTCAAAGTGCTTAAAGGAGAATGAAGCCTGGGAGAAAGGAGCAGAATTTTTTCTTCCTTTCGAGTGGCTTTGGCTCAGGAGTCAATTCCTCCTGCGTCAATGTGGCGATATTTTTGCGAATATAGCATCGACTACTTAAGAGATGAAGAGTTTAGTTTTTCTGGGGAATATAGCATTATATTGAACTGCAAGGGTTACAAAGGTCCCACCTCATTAAAACCTCACCCCCGATGTGGGGTTCCCTGTGAGGAAAAGAGTATGGGCCTCGAAGGCTAAGAAAGAAAAATTACAACTTAGGTGCCGACTAAAAGCGCCGCTTATAGCTGCGCGTCGCTATTAGCCCTTACATTTTAGGTGAAGTACCTCTTGAGGTTGTCCACATTCCAGGTGTGTGGGAGCTCGTTGCCTTCACTGTCTGCCAAGTGATAAGATCCCGAGCGATTGCTCCTGACGACAATGAAAGGGCCCTGCCACTTGGAGTTGAGTTTTCCAGTGCTTTCTGTCTTTGGGCTTCGCAGGAGGACAAGGTCGCTGGTCTTAAATGCTCTTGGCACCACTCTGGCGTCCCGCCATTTTCTTGTTTCTTCCTGATACCTCTCCAACTTAAGGATGGCTTGGTCTTGTCTAATTCCGACATGTCCTTTGAAACGGCGTCAAACTCATGGCAATTTCGCCCGAGAGTTGCCCTCATGCTGCGGTATTTTATCTCTTCGGGAGACATTGCTTCTTCGCCGTACAAGAGCCTGAAGGGCGTGAACTTGGTGGTTCTTGAAACTGTGGTGTTATGCGACCAGATCACTTTATGCAACTCATCCATCCATTTTCCTTTTTTCTGGCCTTCTAGGCATTTCTTGATGCCTTCGAAGATTTGCTTGTTCGCATTCTCGACGACGCCATTTGACTCTGGATGATAAACAGATGCAAAATTCACTTTGGTGCCTATGGAGTGACAGAATTCGCGGAACTCTTGGTTGTCAAACTGTTTTCCATTGTCCACCGTAATTTCGGCAGGTACTCCGAATCTGCATACTATGTTCTGCCAGAAAAATTTCTTGATTGCTGGGCCAGTGATATTGATCAATGGCTTAGCCTCTATCCCATTTTTTCTGGCAAATGGATGCAGATTCGGAGTGATATTGATCAATGGCTTAGCCTCTATCCAGTGATATTGATCAATTTTTGTAGCAATGAGTCATCTTCTTATATTCTCCTTGCTTCCTCTTTGATGTAGTTGCTACTTTCTTGTCCTGGAGGTATCTTCACGAAGTCCCTCCCTTTATCTTGAGAAAATGCTTGATCTTCTACGGCGATGTTAGGTGAAAACCCCGAATCACATATTAGTGTTCCACGTCTTTGGTGTTTTCTCACCATAAGTATTAGCATTACATAAATTTTTTTTTCTAATTTTAACTTTTATCGAAAGTTAGCAAGCACCTATATGATCAGGAAGAAAATTTTATTTTATTCAACATAATGCATAAAGGCTTTCAGAAATAGATTCGGGAGTAAGAGAAATATTTAAGTGGATGCTTATACCAAAGATACTATGATATTTTCAAAATCATAAGAAAGTTTTGATGAAAATCATCTATTGAAGTATGGAGTCAAAAGTGGTAGGTTAGTAATCCAATAGAGTTTTAGGATCATGTAAGCAAATGGATTATAATGGTGAAATAAAACCAATATGATTGGTTATGGAACAATTTTGAATGCCATGAGTCCCAATAAACAAATAAGGGAAAATTTCTTATGTTCAAGGAAACACGAGGTTTTCAAATCATAAGAATGTTTTTATGAATTTTGACTTACCAAAGAATGGAAGTCAAAATCAATAAGCTAGTGTTCCAATGGAATTCGACCTCGGGAAAACAGATGAGTTTACCAAGATAAAGTAAAATCAATAGGATTGATTTTTAAATGACTCGAATGGCATGTTGGTCATTGAAGGATATATGAGCACAACATTTGCCATCCGAGAAGAATGGTAACCAATCCTTGCAACAAAATTACCTAGTGGGAACATCAAGGATGGTTTAGGAACCTACTCCAAGGTTTACGAGGTAAGTTCTTTAGGACAAGATCAAAATAAATTTTTAGAGCAAGTCAATATGGATTTAACAAAATAATAAGGGATTCTAAATATATGATCAATGCGACATATGACAATATGGGCATGTGTAACAATGTGATACAATAATTATTAAAGTATGATCAACGAATTAGTCATAAATGATAGAATGACTTGACATTCAAGTAAGGATGAAAAACAATTCATGATGTCAAGGTTTATTCATGAATAGTATAAGGAATTATTCCAAGGTTTTCAAGATGGTTACCTTAGAATATACAAGATCAAGAAATTTTTCAAAATCAAGTTAACATAGAACAATAGATTTCTATGTTTCATGAATCATGGAGATTAAGGTTTTCATTGGGGTATATAAAACTCAAAGTTGGTTCTAGAGATCACATCAATATGGACAGACTAATCTCTTGGTTGGACAAATCAAAGAAAATGTTATTCTCAATTCAATGGTATTAATGGATATCAGAATTAGTAAATACCAAGTTAATAAAATAGGTGAGTGTTGTCACAAGGCATGATAGCTAGATAAAATAATTAAATATACTAAGACAACATCGAAATGTTTTAGGGAAGGTATTCGAAGATGGTCATAGCTTAAATCTCAACAAATGGTAAACGAGATAGAAAAATTAAAGAACGAGGTGATACGATAAAAGGTAGCATTAGGATATGTTTATTCAAAATGAAACAAGGAGGCTTAGAGTAGCAATTAGACCTACCTTGCAAATGATCATTAGTTAGCAAAACTAAGATCTTAAAGTAGGCATGATTTTCAAATTTTAAGCAAATTGCTACTAGAAAATCGATAGTTAGTAGGATAGATAAGAATTAAAATCTTGAGATTTTTCCTCATGGATCAAGGATTATAAATGATTGGTAGTCAAGTGAGGAAATGTTCTCATAGATGATAGGTCATAGAATTCAACAACGATGATTAATAGAAGATCATGGTTAACATGAATCATATGGAAAGATGATGCGATTAGTGGCGAAACTTTCGTGAATGCGAAACAATATGGTCATGGGCATTTATATGGAAGTGAAGAATACTCAAATTTTAAAATGGATGGAATGCACAAATATTTTATGAGTAAAAGAAAAATTGACTGACTTGGAAACAAAAGATAATTCATGGAAATTTCATATGGTGGAGAGGTGCAAAAGAGCAACCATGATAAAAGTCGAAGAGTTTGGAAACAGGGATATCATAGTTATGGAAATTAATTCTATCCTTCCTTTCAAATAATGGAATATGATTATTAATTTATCAAGGAATAGTAAAACGGGCTTTGGTCAGAAATTGACGAAAATTCTTCATACTAGTAAATTTTCAAAGGAGTTGATTGAATAAAATCATCACGCTATGTAAAACATGATGCAGGATAGAAATGGCATTAGGAGTATTTCCACCAAAAAGGAAAATTGATGGGAATCAAAATTTAATGATCTCACATAAAATGATAAAACAAAACTAAATTATTTTTGAAAGAAAGAAATATAATATGGCCTCACCATAGGTATGCCATGCTTAGAAATAAGTCAAAGAAAATTTTGATCTCAATAAGTGAAATGTATACAACTAGGAGATTAAAGGTAGAAGTTAGGAGGTATAATTAACGACATCACGATGTTAGAGTCAACATATTTCACGGTCAAAGTTAGTAGGATTATCCTAAAGGAGGTTAGCAAAATTTAAACCATTTATTTTAACATCTACTTTATGTCTTAGAAAAGAAACTCCAAATCACATAGAAACACCAAAAGAACGAGCAAATCGACCGCAAATGGAAACTCCAGGATTTTTGAAAACAATTTTCTTCTTAATGATTATATTCATAGGTCCTTGTGGCATAGCACTTTTAAAATGCCATAAAATTCTATCTTAATATATTTTCCTACGGCTTAGGCAACTATAATTTCCTAAGGAATTTTGAAAAGAAAAAGAGAAGAGGTCCTAATACTCATCATCATGCTTTTCCTCTTCTTGCCTAACTCCCGATAAGATATCAGAAATGGAATCAGGGAGGAAATAGAATCAAAAGCAAGATGAGATACAATAAAGAATATTTAGGATCAAGGTTGGGAAAAGAAGACAATGTTCTTCTTCTTCTTTTTCTCCTTAACTAAGAAAGAGATGAGAGTGGGTAAATAATTTTCTCAAAATCAAATGAGAATATAAATGAGAAAAGAAACTAAGATTTAGGAAAGGTAGAGAAAATCCCTATATTTTCCTTAAATATATTTGAGAATTTTGAAAATATGGCTTCAATTTACTAATCTATTCTAACGACCGGTCTATCTAGGGTCAACCTGCAGTCAATATAGCTCTGATACCACCTGCAACGTCCGGGTAATTAAAACACCCGAAACCCCGTGTTTACGTACTTGCCCCAGGATCAATGACAAGTACACACGGTAATCACAGTGGAATCTCAGCTATATCAAAATTCAACTAACATATGTGTTTCAAACTTACAAAAACACTGGCCCATTTCAAACAACGGCATGTGTATAATTTCCGGCAGCCGTAGGTAGGGGTCCGACTATGTCAATTCCCCACCGCTGAAGTGGCCACACTGGCTGGATGAGCTGTGTGAGCTGAGCTGGGTTGTTGATTTTCCTTGAGAATTTCTGACATGCTTCGCATGTTTTGACAAGGTGTTGGGCGTCCTGAAGTGCGGAGGGCCAATAAAACCTTGCCGAAAGGCTTTGCCGACTAAAGCTCTGCTGGATATATGAGAGCCGCAGATTCCCTCGTGGATGTCGCTGAGGAGCTTTTTTCCCTTCTTCTTGATCAATGCATCTCAAGAACAGAGTGGATGTGCCGAATTTGTAAAGGAACTCATCGACAAACGCGTAGTTTCTTGCTCTTTGTTTCATGCGCTTGGCTTCTAATTCCGACTCTGGCTCATAAAAATCTCGGAGATACGCCATGATGGGGGCGCGCCAATCTTCGCTTGAGATGGCGTGTATCATCTTGGGTTCTTTCTCTGCCGCTTTTGTGGAGGGCGAACTCAGTGTTTCAAAAAAGACGTCAGGTGGCAAAGGGTCTTTTCTGGCTGCCGCTTTTGCTAGCTGATCTGCTTCACTATTCAGGTTTCTGTCGATATATTGACAAGTGAAACCCTTGAAGTACTTTTCCAAGCCCCGTACATGTTCCAGATATCTGGCCAATAGTTCATCTCTGGCTTTATAAGTTTTATCAACATGCCCGGCAATGACCTGAGAGTCCGTCTTGACAATGAAGTTTTTCACACCTAATGCTCGTAACTTTCTTATGGCTAGCAAAAGGCCCTCGTACTCTGCAACATTGTTTGTGCACTTGTCAGTGTCATGATTGAACTGCAATCTGATTGCGTACCGCAATTTGATACCAGATGGTGAGGTCAGAATTGCGGCAGCTCCAGCACCGAGATGGCACCACGCGCCATCGCAATTGATCTCCCATGGGACTTCGAAGACTGGACCCTCGGTGTACGATGAAGGCTCAGTCCAATCTGCGATAAAATCCGCCAACACCTGAGAATTTGCGGCACTTCTTGACTCGAAGTCAACAACGTGTTCTGATAATTCCGAAGCCCATTTGGTGATTCTTCCAGATGCTTCTCTATTCTGAACATGTCATTCAGTGGTTGATTTGTCAGCACTCGGATGTGTGAGCTTCAAAGTAATGCCTCAATTTTCTTGATGCCATTAAGACTGCATAGGCTATCTTTTCCAGTTTGGAATAGAATCTTTTTGATCCTGAGAGAGCTTCAGACACATAATATACTGGCACTTGAACTTTCAACACTTTGCCCTTCTTCTCAATTTGCTGCTCTTGCACAAGTGCGGCACATACTGCTGAGTGCGATGCTGATACATACATTAGCAGAGTTTCATTTTGTTTTGGACTTGCGAAGGCAGTCATTTTATTGCTTGCATTTCTGAGGACTTTGAAGAAAGGAAGGCTTCTTTCGGCTGATCTGGAAATAAACCTGTTGAGTGCCGCAATTCTACCGGTGAGCTTCTGCACATCTTTGAGGCATTGGGCTCTCGCATATTGATAAGTGCACTTATCTTGTCAGGATTGGCTTCGATGCCTTTGATTGACACAAGGCATCCCAAAACCTTTCCCTTGCGAATTCCAAAGACACATTTTTCAGGGTTGAGCTTGAGGTTTGCCTTCCTGAGGTTTGCAAATGTTTCGGCCAAGTCAGAAATATGATCTTCTTTCTTGCCGCTTTTTACCACTATGTCGTCGACATAGGCTGACAAGTTCTTGCCTAACTGATTCTCAAAGGCGATAGATGTCATTCTGCAGAAAGTAGGTCCCGCATTTTTTAGGCCTTCCGGCATTCTGACAAAACAATAAGTTCCGAATGGGTGATGAAACTTGTTTTCTCTTCATCCTCTTTGTACATGAAGATTTGGTGGTATCCAGAGAAACAATCCAGCAGTGATAGAAGTTCTGAGCACGCCGCTGCGTCGACAATTTTGTCGATTCTGGGCAGTGGGAAATCGTCTTTGGGACAGGCCTTGTTGAGATCAGTGAAATCGATGCACATTCGCCACTTTCCATTCTTCTTCTTCACTGGTACTGTGTTTGCCAGCCAGGTTGGATATTTCACCTCCCTGATAACATTTGCATCAAGCAATCTCTGTACCTCAGCCTTGACTGCTTCGACCCGGTCGTCGGACATTTTTCGGAGTTTTTGCTTCTTTGGTCTGGCATTTTTATCGATTCGCAACTTGTGCTCTATGACATCCCTGCTGACGCCTTTAAGATCACTTGCAGACCAGGCAAAAACATCCTTGTTTTTGCGAAGGAACTGGACAAAAGCTTTTTCCATGTCCTTCGGCATACCTGCCGCAATTATCACTTCCTGTCCTAAGACATGCTTGTCCAATGGAACTCTCTTTGTTTCCTCGTTAGCCGCAATTGCTGGTTCTTCCTTGTCCATTTCTTTTTCCAACTGGAGAACCTCTTTCCCTGGCTTTTTTCCTGCCGGGTACAAGACGTGCACATTCGGGTGAGCATACAAAAAGTGAACATTCTTCTGGCCGGGGGCCGCTGCCCTTTCGATATTTCTGGCTTCTTGCTGATCGCCAAAACTGAGATGACCTCCTTGTGTGCCGGTATTTTCATACAGAGATAAGAGCTGTGCAAAACTGCTTCAAATGCATTGAGGACTCCTCGTCCAAAGATTGCGTTGTAAGGGTAAGGCATATCGACCACATCAAATGTGATGTGCTCAGTTCTTGCATTGTCAAGAGTACCAAAGGATATTGGTAGGCTTATCTTGCCGAGGCACGGACTTCTCTGCCGCCAAAACCATACAGGGGATACTCAGAAGGCTGAAGTAGAGATGAATCAAGGTTGAGCTGGTCAAATGTTCTCTTGAAGAGGATGTCCGCCGAACTTCCATTGTCAACAAGTATTTTGGTGATTGACCAACCATAGGTGTTTGCCTGGATGACCATGGCATCTGTATGAGGGTAGCAGCGGAGGTTTAGATCGGCTTCAGTGAACATGATTGGGATATGCGACCACCGTGATTTCACCACGGGTCCGTTACACACCGCATTGACGGCTCGGAAGTAATTTTTCTTTTGCTTCTTACTTTCAAACTCGGATGAAGATCCCCCAGTGATTGGTAGGATGACTCCATAAGTGGGAAGGCTCTGAGAGGAATTGTCTTGGTTTGACTGTTTTGGAAATGGCGGTGGAGGAGGTAAAGGCGGCTCCGCCGAGGCAGTAATTCTAGGAATTTGCGGCTGGGGCACGTGTGAACTTGTAACATCCCGGCCCCCTAGGTTGTCATTTTTGAGAAATCAACTCATCATTAACATAAGCTACGAAAGATTTAGATGAAAAGTTTCTAAACAGAATAATGAATTAACTCAATTTGGTTTTCATAAATATTTTGCTGTGGTTTGAATTGAGATGCTCTTATTTGGAATTTCAAATATTTGGAGTTGATTTTCATATTTGAATTTTATAATTGAGTTATTTCTGGAATTTTGAACTCATGCATATAATGCATTTCATGTTGCACAGAAACGTTGCTGATTTTTCGTAGGAAATTGGCTTTACCAAAAATTCCCCAAAATTCACCATCGTTAGTAATCACAGAGAATTAATTTCTGTGAATTTTTCAGAATTTTTAGAGATCGTTTGCATAGGTAGAAAATTTGTAATCTTCTCAGCATGTTTGAAAAATGAAAAGAATAGTAATAAGCTAGTTGGGCTCGGCCCGTTTAGAAAATAAAGAAAATGAAAAAGAAAAGAAGTTTACCTCGCTCAGGCCTGCACAGCCCATCTCGGCCCAACTCAGCCCATAAACGAACCGCCTCCATCTTCGTCTACCTTCCGCCGGAGTCAACGCCGCCGCACCGCCCGACCATCGTCGCCTTGCCACGCGCCCGTCGTCTTGTGCGATTGCTGTGGAGGTATCTGGTGGAGCCACGCGTGCCGAGATCTTTTCCGCGCCTTCTCGCGCCGCGCCTGGAGCCTCCCATCTCTCTCTTTCCCTCTAGCTCTCACTGACCGCCAGGTCCCGGCGAGTGAACCGCCTCAACTCTTTATAAAAACCTCAACCGACCCCTCAAACGGCTTCCTCTTGCTATCCTGATCCTCTAGAGTCTAACCATGTTCACAATCGTTGCGGCAATTCGACGAATTTCCATTTTTCCCATTCCGGCCGCCGCCGCCATTGCCGACAATTGAAGCTTTCTGGGTGAGCACTACGTCGATGTGTAGTCCTTTTAGCAACTCTAGACCATGCTGACTCTCTTCCCATCTTTTTCTCTCAAAGCCGTTGGACGAAAGGACGAGAGCACCGCTGTTGCCACTGCTCTGCCGCCGTCGACTGCCAGCCTGCCGCCTCCGGCCATCGCAGCCTCTTCTACTTGTTTGGTGAGCTTCTATATGCCTTGCGATTGCTTAAGGGTAGCACGAATTCGTGAATTCTTCTGTCCTTCGCCACGCTCGCGTTGCCACCCTACCGTGCCACCTAGGTCGCCGCCACGCCACCGCTACAGGCCGTCTCCGGCGATGAGACGACTACCGGAAGGTAGCTCTCAAGCTCGCGCACCGCGTAGACATGCTCTCCACCGGAGTCCGCCGCGAAATCACCGCCGGCGAGCTCGTTCTTTTCCGCCGGCGACTGTAGCAACGGTTAAAGCCAGTTAAACGTTAAGCGGCTACGTGGCGTGTCCCGATTGGTCCAAAACTGATTAAGGTTTTTATACTCCAATAAATCTCAGATAAATATGGAAAAATGCTAGAACAATATCTAGAATCATTTAGTTCTGTTTTGCATCAAAATTTAGTATCATCACTTAAGAGAATTTCTAAAATAAAAATGAAATAGCTTTATGTATATTTCATATAAAAATTTATTTAAGCAAATTGGATTAGGACGTATAAATTACTAGAATATTCCTTTGAGACAAATGGCACCCTTTTTCACTATATCTCAGTATAAACTTTTAGGAAAAATCTCTAAAATAAAATGGTCTAGATTTATATACAATTCTTATGAATTAATGTTTACCCATTAAGGAAATAGCTAGATAATTATACAATAAATTTATATACAATCCTTATAACTAAAATATGTAGCTCCTGCTCTAGTCACCATATAAGTCCATAAAGTTAGTTCGCATAAATATTACTTCTAATCCTAAATTAATTAACTTAGGTAAATGAATCTGTTACTTATTATATTGCATACAAGTTGATTTAAGCCCTAGATCTCCCTAGTTAAGATGAATTAAAATATAATCCATACATCATGTTATTGAATTTGCTAAGTGCATATTTCCTTTATTTTATTAGAAAACCTTTAAACATAGGAAACACTATGTAAATATTTGTAGAAAGGCATACATATAGTTTCTTATGGAAATCATATAGACTTCTTTTAGAAATAAATGATAAATAAAGTATATAGCACTTTAAGCTATGTTTTGCTTATATAATTTAATTAGTTTAATGAAACTTTTATTAAAGGATGGCACTTTTATGCATGGGAATATGTTGCATAAACATATAGCCTTTATGAATATATTTTTAAATTATGCAAAGTACATGTAGAACATGACTTTGGACTATTTCATATTGAAATAAATTTAATTAGGTAAATCATGTTTATGCATAGTTACTCATAGATATTTAAGGGAAATAATATCTTAACCTCTAGGATGTTTTCATATGCGTAGATGATATTTACATCAATAGTTTTACATTGAATTTTGCATTTAAGCCATGGTAGGATTATGACAACATAGATCTTATCTATTTACATGTTACCTTAAGCAACCACATGTTGATTAGTTGAAATAACTTAGAATTTATATAATAGATATGCACGCAATCACCATCAAAAGAATATATGTATCTTACCATTTTCACCATAGAGAATTACTAAAGAAAGGTTTATGTATAAACCCACACTTTATTCTTTTTAAGAGAAAATAGTTAATAAATAACTTGTCTAGGTGAATATGGCCTTCACAAGGCCAGGAGAATATTTTGTAGATAATAACCCCCATAACGTAAATAGAACCGCGTAAACCCTAAACTACCTTATCCTCTCTTTGGTTATCGAAAGCCCGCTTGCATGTAGTTTTCTCTACGAGCACTCCGGTTAAATAATTCCTTTCATGAAATGCATTCCATAAACATGCTCTTTGGTTTTTATTCAAAATATGGTATTTCTATTGTAGATTTTATTGGATCTTCTTGGATGGCTTTATTTGGATTTCTCGGTGTTTATCGATCGCGGATTGATGCGCACGTGAGTGAATCGTCGAAGGACTACATCGCGGGAAGATCGACACTTGAAGATCGTCGTATGAATTATGTATATAAAGGTGCGAGGCAAGCACACCCCCTTGATCATTTTGATCCTATGTTTGCAAATGCATTTAAGTGCTTAATATGTAGGATTAATTTGTGCATAATTTATATCACTAAAAATGCTCATTTTGGGAAATGGTAGATATTACCTAAGGATTCCATCTCTTTGCTGGACCAATCATAATCCCTTGTAACCATAAGATGGGTTACCATAATGGTTATACGCTCTAAGCTTTATGGTATAGTTAATTGCTAATTAAGCTTGCTAAAATGAATGACTATATTTTGTATAAATGTAAGTACATGTATAATCATTAAATTTACGGATTATGTTGATGGGAAATCCTTGTTATTGACATATGATGATAATTTAGATGTGGACGGGTTTTGATGTGATAATGTTAAATTGGATTAATGATTGTTTGATAATCATGATTTTGGAGACCCGTCGCATCGCATAAGGACCGGTACATTTGTAACTTGATTTAAGGAAACATCGTGCGACCATGGATGCTGGTATGGGACGGCCATGGCTAAGTAATTAGTTGAATGTTGCCTTGCCTTCTAGAAGTAGAGAATGTGCGGATAATTCCCGATTTTAATGGGGTTATTCGAAGGGGCTCCCATTACTATAACGTGTGGGATCAAAGTTTGCTGACACAATGAATTGTACCCTTTTAATTCCTGCCTAACTATCCATATTTGAAGGAGGGGATAAATTGTACCTCTGGGATGTTAGTTGGTAGGTACGGAGGGATTGTTTACAATTTAGGGAAGGCAAGGTTAACAAACGGCTAATGAAAACGTCATGCGTGATACCGATGTGCACACTTCGTGAGTGCACGGTGCCTGCAACACCACAGACGGTCACTCACTGTCCATGGGTACAGCGTACAAACTCTGCAGAGTCATAATCCATTCGAATGGCCGTGCTTGCGGTCTCAAGCTCCTTAATGATAGGTCTTTGTTTAGAGAATGGTTGGGATTAAAATTGATCATAATGGTTATTGAAATATAAATTGGTATAGATAATGATTTTATAGGAACTTGACATGGAAGTCAAGTATGTCACTTTATTTATATGATAATTACCTGTACTTACCTTTATGCAATTTATATTCAAGCAATTTAATTTAGTAATTATTTCATTAATCAAGTTTGGATTACCATTTGCTCATTTACGCAAATTTACCCATATTATACCTTCCTTTATTTGGCCTTGCATATAATTATAGTTTTATTATTATTCACCCGCATTGCTTGCCTCCGATAACTTGGTTTCAGAGATGACGAGGATCTCGGTGAGGAACGATGCCGTTCTTTCTAGGAGTTCAACTTCCAGTCAATTGCCTGTGGGATGAACACGGGGCACACGCTGGATGTTTGGAATCCTTTTACCGCTGCGAATATTTTGTTGGCCGATGAGCCAATGTTTTGTAAGTTTGAAACACATATGTTAGTTGAATTTTGATATAGCTGAGATTCCACTGTGATTACCGTGTGTACTTGTCATTGATCCTGGGGCAAGTACGTAAACACGGGTTTCGGGTGTTTTAATTACCCGGGACGTTGCAGAACTTGTTTGAAGTCGCCAAATGCTGAATCTGCGGCGAGGGTGGTGGATGTGGTTGGTATGGGCTTTGGAAATGGTGATGAGGGTTATAAGAATTCTGGAAGTATTGGAATGGGTAGGAAGCACCGAAAGGTGAGTTGTTCCAAGAATTGGCGGCAGACGTGTGATTGACACTTCTCTGTGTTTCGCTTCTTTGCTCCTTGGCTTTCATTCTTTCCATGGCGTCTTTTGTTTCTGGGCATTCCTTGGAGGTGTGCCCCTTGTCAAGTCCGTGAAACAGACAGTATGGCTTTTTTGGCTCTTGGCTTCGCGAGTAGTGCGAATTGCCGCGACCCCTTCCTCGAGAGCGATTGTTTCTTCCTCCTCTGTGCTGAAAATTGCCGGCAGAGCTGCTTGTGTCGGCTTTTTCTTCTTGGTTGTCGATATGATTGACAAGGTTGGAGTTCTGGCTCTGATTGTTGTTGCCACCTCTCCTAGACGAATTCCAATCCTGCTGCCTCTGGCTCGATTGGTTTTTCTTCGCCTGGCGCAGCGCGCTCTGCTGCTCTAATCTTCTTCTATGGTCATTGTCAGCTCTACAGAACTGATCGACCGTTGAGAAGAGCTCTTCGAGTGTTGAAGGGCGGTGCATGGAAAAATGAGTGGCACAAGGGCCGGCTCGCAACCCTCCAATTGCGGCATCAATGACAATTTGGTCTGAAATATCATCTGTTCGGGCTTTGAGCTTGACAAATCTCTGAAAATAGTCTTGCAGGGGTTCTTTTTCTTGCTGAACACATGCTCTCAGTTCATCTGCAGATATAGATGTTCTGTGAAAACCTTGGAAGTTTGTCGTCAATTTGTCCCTTAGGTTCTCCCATGAATATATTGATCCGGGCTTCAGCCTAGAGTACCACTCGAGGGCTTGATGCTCAATTGCGGTGACAAAGGTCTTGGCCAATACAGTATCGTCTCCTCCGGCAGACGCTACTGCGGCTTCAAATGACATCAAGAATTGCCTTGGGTCGGTTGAGCCATTGTACTTTGATAAGGATATAGGCTTGTATTTTGCTGGCCATGGGGTCAACTGAAGGCCTTCTGACAAGGGGGAGTTCTTGTCGAATTTACTCACGAAAGGTACATACTGGCGATATACATTCCGAGGCCTATGATGGCCTTCGCCATTGATGTTTGTTTCAAAGTCGGGAGTCACTTGGTGATGCTCTTTTTTTCCATCGCTATTTTTCCCTGTGGCGCTTGTCATTTCATCGAGCTCTTTTTGCAGTTCGGCGACTGCCGCCTTTGCTTGTTCGATCTGCAACCGGAGCCTTTCTTTCTCTCTAGCCCTTTCTTCAGAGATTATCTTCTCCTTTGTTAGCTTGAGTCTTTTTCCAAGTTGTTGCAAGTTGGATAGCTGACGTATTTGCTTGTCAACTTCATCTTCCTCTGGATCACTTTCTTCAGGGTTGATTGTCGACGGTGGTTCCGCCCATTGCTTGCCGGCTTTACCTGCTTCGATTTCTCTGCTTCTTCGCTGAGAGTGAACTCGATAGAGCTTTTGGCGGCGATGGCCTCATCAGTTGGCCGAATTCCGGCGGCCAAGCTTGCTTGCGCCGCGCCGGAAATTCGGTTGGCCTCGTCGGCCATTTGCCTTGCTTGAATGAATGCCCAACGAATCTCTTCTTCCGAGAATGCCGGGTTGGGAGGGAGAATTTCTTCCTCTAAATCCGGCGGGTGGGAGCTAATGGTGGTTTTTGGACTAGGTGCTTTTTTCTTTCTTTGTGGCATCACGGGTGGTATTTTCGAGCAACACAAACGGTGGGCGCCAATGTTGGGAATTCTTCATTGTCGCAACAAAGAATCCCGACACGGACGATCAAATGACACTCAGGGAACAACGGAGCAGCATCTCATTACAGGGGTGTACCCTCTCCTGTTCCGTCCCGTTCTACGGAGCCCGGGGGCGGGTATTTATAGGGAAGGCCAAGGGTTATATTGACATGACCAAACTACCCTTGGCCACCCACCATATTCGCGGAATATTCTGTACAACATTGTCAAAAGGGTACAAACGACATTTCCGTTTGACGACGGAAACCCTAGCTAGGTGACGTCATTCGCCAGCCCGATCCTCGGACGTTGTCATGCCGGGCTTTATCTCCTTCAGGGATTGCCGCCGTTCTTGGACGCCATTCCTAGTCGCCGCCGATTCATCGCCAGCGGGTCTTGTTGACCAATGTCGGCGACCCGATATGGCGGCTCCCAGGGCTGCCGCCAATTCTTCGGCCGGAGCACAAAATGTCGGCAGCTAGATTTCCTGCAGTCAAAAAACCAAAGGCAGAAAGGGGATGTCGTCATTATCGTAAATACCGATCCCCAACATGCACCTCAAGCAGGAAACAGGAGTGAAAATACAAATGAGCAGCATTTTTAGCCAAAGTTGATGGCGCAACGGTAAGAATCATAACCTGACATTTCACAGACCACATAATGACAAGATGCCTGGCAATAATTTGATTTAGAATAGATCTGGATTGTCCAATTGACATTATACATTTGTCGTACACGTGCCGCAGCTATTACAGGAAACTCAAATCCAATTATATATGTACATCGTCCAGACAAGCAACACACGGCATCAGCTCAAATTTTATTTATTTAGCTGCATGATAACGGTCATAAAGACACAATAGACAGCGCGATGCCCAACCTATCACCACGCACGAGGGGGAGCCCCGGACCCTGCTTCGTTCAGCCTATCAAGCAATGCGTTGAAATCCATTTGCTGGCCACTCTCGGCCATCCTCTGGGTCACATTCAGCACCTGTTCCCTTGGATATCCCATGATGATTGCCTTCTCGATCATTTCTCCGTGCGGATGGCCACGCATAATATGCGACCCTGGATGGCTCATGCCAGCACCACCTGGGGGCATGTGTGGTGGAGGGGCTGCTGAAGCACCGCTCGGTGGGTAGCCATAACCTGCGTTGTACCCTTGTGGATTGCCCTGTGGTGCATATTGCTGAGGACCGGCATAGGACCCTTTGCTTGGAGGTGGCCCAAAGGAAGCCTGACCAGGTGGTAGCTGGTGCCTTTGCATGTTGTGCTGCTGTGGTGGCTGAGACGGCGGGACACCAGGTCCTCCATATGAATATGCCACTTCAGAACGGCTTCCCCCTGATGAAGCAACAGTATTGTATTGTCCTTGCAAAGCCACATTGCTGGGCAGAGATTCAGGGGTGGGGTTCAAGGGCTGGTGGGGCGGATAATGAGGGTAGTTTGGGGGAGTTTGAGGTCTCATCTGAGTTTGGACAGGAGGATGTTGCGGTTGGATTGCCTGGGGAGGAAGTTGAGTAGATTGTTGTGGTTGCACTGTTGGAGGATACTGTTGAGCACTGGATTGGGCCTGCTGCACTTGCTGTGGAGGAAACTGCTGAACATTGGTTAGTTGGGGTTGCGGCTGCTGCGTAGGCGGCGGAAATGGCTGCGAGTAAGTCTGCTGTGACTGGGCCACTGGTGCAGAAGTTGGCTGGGATGATTGCTGGTGCCACTGCTGCTGGTAAGTAGGGTAAGTCTGCAGGTGAGATTGATTTCCTGCCTGAGTCTGTTGGGATGAAGCATGGACTGGAACATCTTGAGCTGGAGGCCTTGCTGGTAAGTACTGCACCTCTGGTTGCACTTGCTGCCCCTGTGTGTCCTGGATACCTGGAGCTTGGCGTTGTGGGTAGTAGACGATGGCTTGGCTAAGAACATAGCGATCCTGCTGTGCACAAGAGAGCTAGAGGCTGGCTGTTGAACAGGTTGATCCTTGTACTGCGGCACTGGTTCAGAAGGCCTAGGTGCAATTGATGTCGAGTTCACCTGATGAGGCAAAACAAGGGCCAACTGTTGGCCTGACGTATCTGAATTTTCTTCAAGCTTCTTTGGCTCAGAAAAAGATGGTGTTGGAACATCTTCCTTCTTTTTAGACGTATCTTGTGCGAGTTGAAATTTGGCTAGTTCCTTCTGAGCTTCAGCTAATTCTTGTTTGTCCCTAAGAATTTGAATAGACCTGTGCACCTGCATCATTTACAGTTATAAAATAGAGTTGAGAACTGTAAGACAGAAAGTGGGTAAATCAAATGTCCAAAGATCTATTGAGTGCATTAACAAAACACTGAATAGAAACATATGTGCGCAAATGGAACAGCAAAAACTGAACGATCAACAAAATAAGGGCAACAACATTCAGAGTTTAATATGATCAGGTTTTGTTATGGTGCAGCTTGTATATACATATCCATCGTCAATCGTGGTTAAGGCAGGGTTAGTACGTTAAACAGAGGTATATGTGAGAGTTGTATACGATGGTGAGACTAGTTTGTCAGGAAAAGTAGAAGACAACATTCAATGTGCATTGCTGTTCAAGCATTGTCCTTGCGATATTTCTTACTAGAAAGAAACCCTCAGGTCAGCCAGCTTAATGCTGAGCCTGAGATACAAATGCGTAGAGCTCTGACGGTACACATCTGTATCAGGTACACAGAAGCCAACAGTTGCATCCTCAAATATTACTAAAGGTACAGCTAATGAACAGCCAAACAGGTCGCAAGACTAAAGCCAATAACAGCCGAAAAGAGTGACATACTGCTGAGAAAACTCAATTTGAGAAGGGAAGAGTTACCAAATATTTGAGTTTAAAACTTCTCTATACATATATCTATAACTATTAGTGAATTCACAATTGCACAAAATGTTAATAACATGCATAAACAAATCGAGCAGAGAACTGGAGCAAACATTTACTACCAAAGGAACAGCATAACCTGTAGTGACAAAAAGTAGTGTTCTAAACATGACGTAATGATGCCCCAGTAAGATGGTATAATTTTGGAAACCAACATAAAACAACAGAGATGATGCTTTAAAACATATTCTTCCCAAGAAACTAAAAAAAAGGAGTTATGACATGATCACTCTGACAAAAAATCTAAAAGGAGTTAAGGATGCAGAAACAGACAGGATGAGGATAATGTGGACGATCTATCCAGTCTCAGAACCTTGCACTAAATAGTAGTTTACTTACTTCATGTAGATGCTTCTCAAGGGACTTCAATCTTTGATCAGTACCATCCCGAAGCACATCACTTCGAAGTTCACCTATGGACCTCTCAAGCTTATAGCAATATATCTCCAGCTGTGAAAGCCGACTGGTGATTCCCTCCAGAGAGCGCAAGAGATTATCAGCATACTTTTTCATGCACTTCTCAACCGCAGAAAGTACATCCTCCTTGCCATAACTTTCTTGTTCGTAAACTTTGACAAATGGTCTCCCCAATCTGCTTTCATGAAAATCCTGTTGCAAAGAAGAGAGAATGAAGGCACAGATAATCAATGCAAGGCAAGCTTTACTATCACAACCGTCCCATAGTTCACTTGCCAGAGGGCCTTCCAGAATAGCATTAGGACTTCAAGATTGGTCTTTCCCATTTTATCAAGCATAGGAAAAATTGACAATTACTATTGCAATATATCCAATAAAAGGGCTATCGATATAAGAGCTACAGCAATATCCAGTTGGTTTCGAACTTCCTTCTCAAAATTTCTCATCCAGCATCAAGAAAACTTATGCTTAGGTTATGACAAGAAAATTCTTAATAAACAATACAATGGCCATAACTGAACTGTACGGTACTTATTTCAACAAGCAGTATTGATCTACTCGGCCCAAACCCCAAGGCACTAGGAAAGAATATAACAAATAACTGTGACTTTTCTCAAAGATCATTTGACACAAAAGTGCCAAAAGAAATGGCTGAATACCATATCAAGCCAGCAAGTCCTGTTTAAAACATCAGATTTCTTGTGTCATGACAGCATTAATAAGCAGCGTAATTCTGTTTATAACCTATCACGAACCGACAGTTGATTGTAAAGGCATATTTTCTAAACGTACAGAGCAAGTTACAAGAAGGGTCAAATCAATCACACAGTTCACATCAGAAATCTTAAGCCGTTACAGATAGCTAGGTATGTCAATAGCGTAAAGCTTGGTACAAAAAATACAAGAATAATATGATTTATCAGAACCAGAAGGGTCAAATCAATCAGACAGTTCGCATCAGAAATCTTAAGCCGTTACAGATAGCTAGGTATATGTCAATAGCGTAAAGCTTGTACAAAAAATACAAGAATAATATGACTTGTCGGAGCCGCAATATGGACAAATAAATAAAGCAATACAAATCGTGTGAGCAATAAAAGTATGCACACCAACAGCATGTGACCCACAAAACGCTCCATCTCAATCAGTTAACAAGGAAACTGAACTTGTTCTCTCTAGTTCTCAATTTCCCAAATTACTTCAGGAGTCGTTAGAACATGATACCACATCATCGTACCAAATCGATCCCCAGATTTCCATGAAGGCTTCGCGCGCGACAATACTGAACCGTGCACGCAAACGGGGTAAAAAGCTGAGGAACAAGGGGGCTGAGCGCGCGGTTACCTTGTCGACCGGATCGGGGCGCTTGGGCTCGGAGGAGGTGGCAGCGAAGTCGTCGTAGGAGCAGAGCACGTCGTCGCCGCCGAAGTCGAAGCTGCGGGAGCCGCCGCCGGAGCCGCGCCCCGGGGGCACGCCGGAGCCGGACATCGCGGGGCTAGGGTTCTGCCGGATTGCTTCGAGCAGAAGGGAAAGGGAGGGCAGGTGTGGCTGATGGGCAGGGAGGGAGGAGGGAGAGTGATTAGCGACCAAGGATGATGGCTTGGACGGTTTGGCCTGTGCCGTCCGGGGTGTTAATTTTTTTTAGAAAAGGGAATATGCATTAATATTCCAGCCTCTGTATCGATCGATACATGTAGCTGTCCATTATTACAACCAAGTTCCGAACGACGAAAACAAATAAACCACAACCGTTCAAGACATCCATCACAAGCGACTCCATTAAATCAACTAGCCGACAATCTATTACTATAGCACCAACCATTTGATGCAAAAATCTCCATCACTGTTGTCTCAAGCACACGGCACCCCCAATTTATTCGGGATCTTTCTTCTTCCTTCTGCAGTAGCGCCCAGAACCGAGTCCAGTATGTTCCTCTGAATACCACCTGCATAGAAGTAGAAGCTCGTGTCTTGTTAAAAACCTCATCATTGCGACTTAACCAAATCGCCCAACATATGGCACATGCACCAACCAAGGCTTCATACTTAATTTTCTTTTCTACCCCTTGTAGCCACCCATTAAACAAATGATGAACACTTTAGGGGAAGGTAAATTAAAACAAAAATGTATCAACCTCCATATAAACCTCGCATTTTGGCAGTCAAAGAAGAGGTGTTGTATCGATTCATTTAAATTACAAGAACAACACTTAGTACTTCCTTTCCAACGCCGTTTAGCTAAGTTATCCTTGGTTAAGGTAACCCCTTTAATCATGTACCACATGAAAACCTTTATCTTAAGAGGAATTTTAAGTTTCCAAATAATGTGGTTATGAGGTACAACATTAATAACAGCTAATGCTCTATACATAGAACGGACTGTAAAAGCACCTTGTTGATTTAAAGACCACACGAAGACATCTTTTTGATCTGTTAATTGGGTATTCATGACTCTACTCACCAAGTGGTACCATGAAGTCAAATTATTACCCACAAGAGATCTTCTAAAAGATACATTCAAAGGCCTAGATCGCAAAACCACATTAACCGAAGCACTTTTCTTTCTAACGATATTATAAAGATTAGGGTATTGATCTTTAAACGGTGTATCACCAAACCAGGCATCCTCCCAGAATCTTACCTGAGATCCATCACCCACATTGAACTTGCCCAGTCTCAAAAAGTCTTGTTTAACTTTCATTAATCCAGACCAAAAATGAGAATCTCCAGGCATGTATTCTGCTTGGGTTATCGTTTTATATCTCAAATATTTTCTTCTAAGAAGTGATTGCCATACCCCATCTTCATTTATAAGTTTGCAAAGCCATTTACTAAGGAGACATCTATTCTGTAAGTCTAAGTTTAAAATGCCTAGACCTCCTTGATCTTTCGGTGAACAAAGAATACTCCATTTAGTAAGTCGGTACTTCTTTTTATGCTCATCACTTTGCCAAAAGAATCTAGATCTGTAATAATCCAGTTTCTTAAGTACCTCTCTTGGTACTTCAAAGAAAGATAGCATAAAAATAGATAAGTTACTTAATACAGAGTTAATTAAGACTAATCTACCGCCCACCGAAAGTAGCTTTCCTTTCCAACAACTAAGTTTCTTTTGAAACCGCTCTTCTACCTCCTTCCAGTCCACATTCCTAAGCTTCCTATGATGCATGGGTATTCCAAGGTATCTAAACGGAAAGGAGCCCATGTCACATCCAAAAATTTGTGAATATTCACTTTCCAGATCCTTTGCCTGCCCATAACAGAATAATTCACTCTTATGGAAATTGATCTTTAAGCCAGATAATTGTTCAAAAGCGCAGAGCAAGAGTTTCAAATTTTGGCTTGTTCAAGATCATTTCCCATAAATAGAATTGTATCATCTGCATATTGCAAAATAAAAAGTCCATCATCTACCAAATGTGGAACTACACCTTCAATCTGCCCATCCTCTTTTGATCTAGCTATTAGGATGGCTAACATATCAACAACAATATTAAACAAGATAGGCGATAAAGGGTCTCCCTGTCTAACTCCTTTCCTAGTCTGGAAATAATGACCAATATCATTGTTTACCTTAATACCCACGGAGCCTTTTGAAGTAACTTGATCAATCCAAGCACACCATTTTCCTAGTCCGGGGTGTTAATTAAGCAAAGGCCTCGCGCCGTCTCGGTTGAGACGATAGGACTTCATTTTCTAACAACGAGCTAGTCTCCATTTGACGACGGCCGACATTTTTTTTTCTTTTCATCAGAACAGTTTTTTCAACTTTTTTATGGTAGAATCTCTCTTTTTTTTTGAAAAAAAATACCAGTTTACTCCCTGTAGTGAGAGCATAATTAATCTCCTCTATAGTTATTTCATTTATATCTCTTTCTAATTTACTTGTCATTTTAGACCTTAACAATTTTCGCAAATTTCCCAACTTATCTTTCTTTTTCCTAATATATCTCTATCTCTCATCTTCTCGTTTCTTGTACATCCTTATTTTTCATTCATTTTTAATTTTCATGCCTAGAACTAAGCCCACATCTATTTTAGAATGAAAGTACCTTTTTTATTGTGCCGGAAAAAAAGATAAAAGGAAAGACTCGGCCGACTCTCCAGGGCTCTAGGGCGAGCCGTGTTAATCGGTTTTATTGATGCTTAATAATGCATTCTAAGATGGGTTGTCACGTCAGCCAATTTGCCTATTTGGTTCTCTCGGCTTGTACTATTTTTGCTCTCTATTATATCTCGTCACCTGTACACTCAGTTTCTTTCGAAGTTTGTTTTAGTTTTGATATTAAGAATTAAGAAGAGATGAAAAAATAGATAATACGCTGAAAACGATGACCAGTGAAGAAGAGGAGAAAGAGAGAGCTGCACGAAATTGAAGTATGCTTTAGGCATGCTCCACTCTAATTTTTTTTGGCTTCGATCCAAAACTCCAAAGTGAAGATGCTCTACTGAAGAGTTGAAGTTGTCATGTAGGAAGACCGAATGGTCGGACAACAAATTACAGAGCAAAATCGATAGAGATGATGTCCGAGCCAGTTTTATGAAGCGAGGAGGTAATGTAAATCAATCAATACTTTTTTTTTTTAGCTTCAATCAATCAATACTTGAGCGGACACTTGCAATAAAGTTGCCAGTTGGTTATTTCTCTTTCTTGTTTTTGAGTGGAAGAAGATTGACGAAATGGTATCACTTGTCAGGTCACCGTGAGTGTGCCCAATTGCTGGGGCCTTTTCCAGGTCCTTATGGGCCGTTATGGTTCTTGGTTCAAGTTTTTCGAGCCGTTTAATTAGTAGGCCTCAGAGTGAGTAGGAGTTTAGATGGACCGAACTGGGTTCATTGTGACTGGATTGGAAATTTCTGTAGATTTACAAGCCCATAAAGTTGCTTAATTAAGCACATTCCACGCCCAGCGGGCGATCTGCCCCAGCTCAAGGCCACACCGAGAACCCGAGAAGAAAACACTTATGGCCGGCCGGCGTCATCGTGACATGAGCGCCTAAGCAGTAGGCTGTAGGCGGATGCACGGCGCCGGCACGCAAAAGATATCGGTGCGCCGGCGCGCAAGATAGCCGGAGCAGGGCGCGAGGCCCGTGCCTTCTTCCCGCGTCCCTCACGGCCTCGCAGTGGTACGTGCGTAAGGCGACACGTGCCTGAAGTTCGCATGGGGGGTGATTGGTTGAGTGGTTGGAGCGTGGCCTGGCCAGCGGCATGCAACCTCCGGCTGATTGGATGCCCGCACAGGCAGCTGGGCCTGGCCACCAGGTGCAGAAGGCCTCACGCAGCCAAGCTCCACGGAAACGAAAATCAAATCCGTTTCTTGGGGACCTGGCTGACGCGCTGCAACTCGCGGGCACACGAGGCCTCTTTTCCAGCTCGCTGCATGTATTCCGGCCGAACTCTGGAGCAACCAATCACCAGCTCGACTGCGCCCCGCCCCAACAATGCAAAGAAACCAATCAAGCGTGCTTGCATGTGCAGAGCCTGGTCACGGTCATCCTCCTGGTTCTGCTGGGCAGCCTGACCATGGCACATACGAGAACCAATCACGCCCGGTCGCGCGCGGGAGCCGGAGCCACCGTGGAAATGCAGTATGCAACGCCGCCGAGCTCTTTTGTATATCAACTTTGATTCAATTTTAAATCCATCCTGATAAGCATCTGCGCCCACTGATTCTTTTTCGAGTAGTAAGATGACGCGTCGATCCCGCATTTATTAATCCTAATTTTGTGGCTGGCTTGGTCATAATCACCCATGGAAAGGGCGAACACCAACTATTGGGTTCGTTAAAGTTGTCTGGAAAGGGAACCAACCTTTGATCGAACTTTTGGTTGATATATATCGGTGTGCTACGTCAGTAAGCGCATCCCATGTGATGCCAATAGCTCATGAACTAGGCAATATTAGTCACTGAATTGGACTCAGTGCAACGATGCAAACAAAGAAGTTGAAGGTTCACCCATGACAAAGAAGTGAAGGTTCACCCACGACAAAGGTTATACAGTACTACTACATTCTGCAACTGTTGCTGAATAATGTGGCTACATGAGCATTGCTTTCTGTGCAATGACGACCGATCGATGCAGCTTACTAATTGGTCTTTAAGCATGCGCTGACTTATTACAACTCGACCTCTGAACTCAGTTTCTCGCGTGCAATAGGACATATTGGCACCCTCCAAGCACGGCCGGTTGAGAAAAACGCATAATACACTCACCTCTTCGACTCACGTAGAGAAAATAAAAGGAAACGGACGAAAAATGTATGGGTAGAATGATACTCGAGCGATCTGACTTGACGTGTCAGTGGAAGCTACTACAAGCTACTCCTATGTGGCTTGCATGGCAGCATCCTTGGCCGGCCCTCTATCTCAATGATGCTGGGGGTCCGGGCCGCCGGCACCTCCCGCTTGTGGGCACCGTCCGCATCTTGCAGGCTCCGGCCCTGCACATGCCAGTTCCACCTTGCCCGATGAATGCCGCCCGGCTTGCCACCGCCAATGGCCGCACCGGCGGCGCCACCGGCCACTTCGTTGGCGCTCGAGGCAGCATAGCCGCCCCAGATCACGCGAGCTTCGGCCGGTGAGGCCACGAGCGCCGCGCCGATGATCATCAGGACCAGGCAGAGCACCATGCCGATGCGAGCAGCCATTGGAACAGAATGTTTCGATCAGACGATCGAAAGAGATCGATGCGTGCGGAAACTATCTGCGCGCGATCGAGGACGTGCCGTGACTCGAGAGCTTGTATGTATGTATCTTGTTCGTGTCATGGCCAGGTGTGCCGCCCGTTATTTATAGGCCAATTAGGCGGAGCAGCGGTTACAAAACAACCATTTTGTTGCCGGGGCCCGGGCTCGGGCGTTTTTGTGGATAATTGGTGTGGGTGGGTTGATTTCGGTGATGATCATCAACCACCGCATTTTGTGCGCAGGGCAAAAAAACACACCACGTCGCATGCCGCCCCGTCCGAGTGGCCACCACCGCTACCACTACTCTACTAGTAGAGCGGCAGCGGCGGCAGGTCATGGATCGATGACGCGGGATTATATCCGATCCTGCAACGGCAGTGCCTTTCTCCTCCACCTTTTTCTGCGTCGTGCGTTGCTACGTGAGATGTTGCGATGAAAGACCGGCGAGCCAATCGGGCGCTCCGATGTTCGCCTCTCGCGTTCCCGGTGTCGGTCAGCCTTCTGCTGTGCCGAACCGGTGCTGACTCTGCATGTTGCGCCGCACAAACAAGGAAGCTTCCATGGACGAATGAACACCGGCAAGTGAGATTTACACGAATTGACAGCGACAGTAAGATCCGATCCAGAACAGAACAAGTTTACCAAACATTTTTTCTTTACAAAGCTGTGTACATTTGTATGATGGCATGTCCAACTGTCCAGAACATCAAAAACAGAAAACAACCTACTGGGATTTGCTCAAGCAAACTCTCAGCGTGGAGGCACAAACTTGGCAGGCCATATCAGTCTCTCCTTCGAAGATTACTCGTCTGGGTCTGCCTGCCCCTCGTGTGGTTTGAACCGTCCAGCCTCCAGGGGGGTCACTCACTGAGTGCAAATGGTGCCAGCAAGCAGCTTGAGACCACAACAGCTGCAAGCGTATATCCACCATTTAGAAGCTCTGTACCACACCAGGGATCATGGCAAGTTTGCTGACTACAAACCAGAAAACAAAATCATTAAGGATATGGAGTTACAAGACTTACATTCAGGTAACTGGAGTGTTACTAGCCGCCGTTAATTTTCCCAATCTCGATGTGATAAGTTACCCAGCTATCTGCACCTTTGAATGGATAATGTGCAATTCTAGAGCGGGAAAATGCTTTGAATTCTTTGACCAAAGCACCTTTCATGTATCTGGACAAGAGTGCCCCATCACTACCGATTAGTTAAGAACACCTTTGTCGCTACACAGACAGTGCCCACTTGGAAGGAAAGCAATAGCCAATAAAAGCCTATACTTGGATGCTATAGATTATAGAAGCCATATTACCTTACTGATGTGCATGCTTCGTCAAAAGCCCCAGGTATCTCATAGTTGATGTCTCTGTCACATACTTGTGCTTTACTATCAACCGATTAGCCGCACCTAACTCACAACGGCCTTGGCTGACCTCCTCATATCGCGAGAAGACAATGGGAATAATTTTGCGACATAATGATTCCAAAGCCAACCAAGAAGTTATAAATAAGAGCTATCTGTTTGTCAAAAAGATATCCACGTTTCAGATACACATTGAGTAGAAAACACAACCTGTGACAAGTACCCTCAGAGTTACAGTCATTCTAAAGCATCACATACCGGTCAACGTCAGATAGATTCAAGCAAAGCATAGTAACCAAGGAGAACTTACTGAACCCATTCTGTAAGCAGTGCACCTAGGCAAGTTCCAAACAATGACCCTTCCCCCTTTAGCCTCCTTTTCCTACTCTTGTGAGTGAAAGTGCTGTTTTGAGGAAACAAACTGGATCAAATGAAACAGTAGATTCATGATGCTCACTTCAACTTTAAGCCATGAAACCATTCTTCTGTTCTAAAGATTCCATGTATTACTTGAATCACAAAAAGTGCATGGGATCTTGGGATATTTCCACCTTGATGCCCATTTCCATCTAGGTTCTGGATGTTCATATCCCTGTGGGTCTAGATGGAGGAATTCACACCTCCCTTCCCTTGTAACCTTCACAAATAACAAGGACTGAAGGACCAGATTCAAGAGCACATGGGAGCACTGTCATTGAAGACACTGAAGGCTAGATCTTGAGCACCATCTTCCCAGGTCACTGAAATAGCAGCCATCCTTCGCATCTCCTACTTATCCTTACTCAATCCTAATCATGATGTTAATATCATAGGAGCCTCCTTGTTCTTGCAGCTAGACAAAGAATGAAGGGATGAAAAAGTTGCGTAATGAGATATTAACAATAGTGTTTTTTACGAAAGATGGCCGAAACAAATACAAACCGATATGTGGGGTAACGACAATGCCAAATAACAATGCTCCATCAACGAGGATGCTTCCAGTCAACAGCTGGATATAATGGAGGGAATAAAACAAGTGAGACGATCTTATACATCTTCAATTTGTGTGGCATCTTCATTTTGTTAAAAGGTTACCACACCCGATACAATCCAAGCATAAAAATGTAACAAAATAATTTTGATTGGTTAATCTCAGATAAAGGCATACCTTCACTGTTTATCAAATGGTACTCAATTTGATCCATCATTATCTAAATACTTGTGCCTCTATTGCACCGTATGTCTTGCATCCTTGGAGGAATGTGCGCAGATGACAGTACTTGGTCGGAAAGGCATGCCTCTAATCACAACCTCAGCTTCCTTCAAATGACCACACCTGCACAGCATGTCCACCACACAATGTAATGCTCCATCTCAGCTTCAATTGAATAATCTGCTTTCATATTTCTGAATATCTCCATTCCCTCCTGCACTAGTCTACCATGTCTACAAGCTGAAAGGACTGCCACAATTGCTACTTTGTCAGGTTTAAAGCCATCCTTTTCCATGGCTTTAAACCATGCCAATGCCTTATGTGAAAAACCATTAAGTCCAAGGCCAGAAATCACAGCTGTCCATGAGATAAGGTTCCTATCTCCCATTTCCTCGAAGACTTTCAGACAGTCTTCCATCCTACCACATTTAGCATACATATCTAGCAACATGTTGCCAACATAAGTGTCCGAACTGCTGGAATTAGTTTTGATGATAAGCCCATGAATCAGCTTACCGAGATCAAGACTGTTGTTTTTCGTACAAATGGTCAGCAAGCTCACAAATACATACTTATCAAAATGATGCCCCAAAATTCTCATCTGTTTGAAAAATCCAAAAGCTTCAACATAATCACCATTCCGTGCACAGGCAGTGATAAGTATGCTACACGAAACAGTATCGCTGCTTTGCTGATGTAGAAGTAGCTCCTTAGTTTTGTTGTACATGCGAGTTCTATTATAGATCCCAGCTAAAACATTCATAGAGACACTACAAGAGTCGGGATCCAGTGCAGCTCCATAAGCCAAGGCATCCGAAACAATTCCATGTGAAGCATACGAAGATACGATAGAGCTTGAAACATAGTCATTACCACCATGACCCAATCTTGTGACTAATGAATGAATCTGTCGGAGATCCAAAACTGACGGATCCTTAAGAGACGTAGAAAAACTAACTTCATTTGGTTTAATCCCTGACCGTAACATGTCCCTCATAAAAACCAATGAATTAGGATCATGACTATCTGAATCAGCAGAAATTAGAGCATTCCAGCATGTGGTGCTATTCTCGGGAACTTCTTGGAGAATTTTATGAGCATCCCTCCTGCCTATGCAATTTGCATAGAAATCAACCAGTGAAGTGTTTACAAATACACTTGTCTTCAGACCGTGCTTGATAGCCTTTGCATGAATATACTTCCCATGGTCATATCCATTCATGCTGGTGCAGGCGTAAAGAACACTGGCAAATGTAGTTTCACTTGCCAAAAACACCCTGGCATTGCATTCTCAAGAAAATCTCAAACGCTCTTTCTGGGACACTGCTCCTTGCAAAACTGGTTATCATGTATTCCAGGAAACCACATCTCTAACAATCAAACTCATCGAACAGCTTCTCAGACATATGTAGAGAACAGCATGAACAGTAGGAATTGAGCAGTGAGTTCGCAACTGCCGCGAAGGAGTCCATTCCAAGTTTATTCACGAGGCCGTGAACCTGCTCCGGCGATCCAAATGCCGGCAACACTGCAACAAGTGAGCCGTCAGACAACTCATCGCCGCTTCTCACGAGCTCCCTGAACCAGAACACGGCATCGTCGGCGCGCCCGAACTGCACGAACGAAGCGACGAGGCAGTTCCAGGTGACCACGCTCCTGGCAGTCGTTTCCGCGAACACCTTGAGCGCGTCGTGGAACCGCCCGCTCCGCGCGAAGAAGCCCAGCAGCGCGGTGCCGGAGTAGGGCTCCCCGCGAGCAGACCGCTCTTGAGGACGCGCGCGTGCATCTGCGCGGCGCAGCGGGCGCCGAGCGAGGGCGCGGAGAGGATCGGCGCGAAGGTGAACGCGGTCGGGGCGACGCCGGCTGCGAGCATGCGCGTGAGGAGCGCGACGGCGTCGGCCACGCGGCCGGCGCGTGCGCGCGAGGCGATGAGGGAGTTGAAGAAGGAGGCAGAGAGAGCGGCGGGCTCGGGCCGGGCGGGGCATTCCGTCGAGCGGGCGGCCGGCGTGCGCGGCGCGGCATGAGGGACGCCGAAGGCGGGGGTGCGCGCGCAGCGCAGGCGGGGGATTGAAGTTGAACCGCACGGCACCGCGCGGTCTGAGGCTCTGGGCCGCTCGGCGGTATGGAGTTCACGGGCCAATCAATCACGCCTGGCTGTGCCGGGCCGCACAGGCAGACTCGCTTTTGTGAAGTGAGTCCCTTTTGAGCTTTTCGGTTCATGGCCCATCGATCCGGGCTTTCTGCTCTGGCTAACCTTCTTTGATCTCCAGCCGGGAAGCCGGGGGGATTCTCCAAAAAAAAAAAAAAAAAAGGGAAGCTGGGGAGCCGCGGAGAGAGCAGCAAGCGCGAGTGACAGTCTGACAGACGTGGCTTCTTCACCAATCTTCGCCGCAGCCGATCGAACCGTTTCACCTCTTTTACAACAAACAAGCAACAGACCAAACCCACCCGACGCCAGCATACGCTTCTGGGGCCGCGGTTGCCCTGCGCGCACGAGGCCGGCGCCGGCGGCAGGTTCGACCTGCGGAAATCGCCAGAAACTGCTTCTATTGGTCCCCGGCCGCTTGGCGCGCGTACGTGGCTCCATCGTCGGCCCGACCTTTGCTCACCTGAACCAGCTAGCCGGTCGCGACGGTCAGTCCTAGTTTATCTTGTCGTCTAAGGTGCAATGGCGAAGGAAAATCTTTTTTTTTGCGAAAGGGGATTATATTAAAAGATAGAAACAGTACAACCCTGGAATTTACAAGAAACCCCCTGGCTAAACTGAAAATTACACATAACCCCTCTGAGGCCAGCGACGAACCTTCCCGAGTCCGGCGACACCGGCCGGAAAACACCACCATCCACCTTCCACCGTCGACGACGGCTCCAAACTTTGGATCTGCCGCAAGATTCAACGGCCGGACTCCTCTCCAGCACGCCTCTGCCATAGCTGAACGACCATCGGCCACCGTCCACCGAAGATGGAAGGGGAATAAGAGTCCACAGTCACCGCCATCGACGACGTCGACCGGGACAGACGAGCGAAGAAGACGCCGACGACCTGCAACGGCGCCCACCCGCATACAAAAGCCACCACCACCAGCATCGTCGCCGGCAGGGAGCACAAAAGATCCCCCCCTTCGCAAAGGAGAAGAAAAACACACCTCCACACCGCATCACCGGAATCGTCGCCGTCGACATCGACGTCGGAGCACAAACCAACGTCGAGGACGCCTCTGACGCCAGATCCGCCGAGGGAGAAAGAGAAGAAACGACATCCGCACGCCATCACCAAGAACGACGGCGGAAACCTAACCCTACCCTACCACGCTAAGAGCTGGAACGGGGGATATGTACAGCACCAAGAGGAGTCCCGCTTCCCGCCTCTCCGGCGCCGACGAGGCCGCCGGAGAGGAGGGGGAAGCAGGGAGATCGACGCCGGGGCCGAGTCGCTGTCTTTCGCCCGGTCTCGACTGTGTAGCGAGAAGAAGGGGGAAAGAAGGGGAAAAGAGACTACAAAGAGTGCCCTAATGGCGCGAAAGGAAAATCGTTCTAGTTATTACTCGTAGCTTCCGTAGCAGCTTCGCGAGAGCAATTGGGCTTTTACTTGATGAAATTGTTTTTTTTTCCTACTCTTGGGCGGCGAGGGTGGCGGTGCTCCACACACATTTCTTTTCTACTCTACCGTCTTCCACTAAAATAGCACCAAAATAAAGATCTCGGCCGGGCTTGATCCTCGCTGCATATCTTAATATCCGTTCATGATCCGTGTGTAATAACATCAATATATATATACAGCTAGCATGTGCGCCTTCATTAGTATCGTGATCGTATCACCTGGCTAGCATTATGAAACGCCGTCCTAAATACCAGGTGAATATCCTAGATGTGAAACATGTACAAAGTGCGCAGGAGAGGTCCCGGTTTAAGCTATAGCTTCCTATCTTAACGCCAGTTACCCTCCCTGACCTAGCTGACCAACTACGTAGTGTGGCGGGCCATTGTATAGTACTACATTCACGAAGAACGGATAAAGGTCGGTGCGACCAACGATTCAAAAAGGTCTATTTTGAATGCCATTTTCTGTCATCTCAGGCCTAATCGTTCGGCCGTGAATGAGTAGTGCAGACAGCTAAGTTGTGGCCAGCCATGCATGTAAGATTGTAAGATATATATGCAAATGCACTCTTGCGTGGAGCCTTAGCTTGGACCACTGTTTTGCTGATACATGGGAGTAAAAAAACTAGTTTCTTTTCGCCGACCTGGATGGTACGGGGGCCGGGTCGCCAACACGATGTTCATCGTTGTTGGTGCTTTAATTAGGTTGCTGTTAGTCAGTAATGCTCGCCGCTCATGCAGCAACATATGGTGGACGTACCCGTGTTCGTTTGTGGATCACGATCTCAATGAGTCAATTTTCCGAAAAAAAAAAAAGATCTCAATGAGTACATTATGGGTTATTAGACAGCGTTGTATATTGCCATCTATTTCCGGCCTACACCTCTGCCGGTGCGGCGGTGCTTCCAGTTATCTGCTCACCTACCTAGTTTGTTTGTTTGTTTGTTTTTATTTTGTATTGTTTTTTTTTTTTTGGAAAAGACTCACCTAGCTAGCTAGCCTGGCTGATTCTGCCTGTACGTACTGCACCGACCTTACTGTAAAATTAATACAGTGGGAAGGAGACAGAGATGTTGGTCCCAGTTATTTACATGTTTTTTATTTGTAGAACATTTGTATCTACGCGCTCTTTTCTCTAGCTGCTTAGTTTTCAGTATCTATCGTGTAGTATTCTCCATATATACAAGTCTTGAAACGAGCCAAGTAGTTTAGAACGAGATTTACATCAGTGCATGTAAGAATCAGTAACAAAATCGAACGTACGTGAACATGCATTCACTAAACAACAATTTACCGCTGTACTACGACTAACGCACAATTATTGTACGCCTTTCACACTACCACTACGCTTAAAATGTGAAGTGAGCGCTCTCATCTTCCATGCGATCCAACCAGAAAAACCAGCAGCAAATAAGAGGAGAATTACATACATGTCCATTTCCAAATCAACTGAAGCAAGAAAGAGGGAAAAGAAAAACGCCAATAATCACACTCGTCCGTACGAAGTTAGTAAGTACGAACATTGCAGACGAGGATAGCAGGATTCCTCTTTTCGCAGTTGATGAAGTAGTATAAGCTTAAGAGTCAGTCAACTGGCATTACGAGTTTTGAGAGTCGCAATGCATATACTCCAATGTCCGTACGACCGAACTAACCGACGAATACGTTCGCTGATAGGCTAATTCAAAGAGCTGACTGAAGAAACTGGGAGAAGATTTAAAGGCTTCCGTGACGTTACCAACTCTAACGATTGATTTGGTTAAGACTTAGACCAAGATATATGAAAAGGTTGTTGTTTTTTTGCGGTTTTTATGGGAGGAGCTTTTATCTCTTTACCTTTTCGTTGAGAACCTATAGCGTATGAAGATGGTGACGACGCACGTCGCGATGCTTTGATAGTGAAAGTTTCTCTCGATCAATCGCTCTAGGCGGTGGAACAAACTGATTAAGAATATGGTTCCTTTTCCAAAAGATAATAATCAAGGGCGTGCTTGCCACTGTTAGTGAGTGAGACGAATTTCTAAGGGAAAACGGGGATGTGACTACCACTGTTGGTGCTGATTTTCTGTCACTTATTGCGTAAAAGTGTTACATACTTATTACTAAACATGGCCTAATATATGTATCCTTCCAACAAACTCGTGACTCTAACAACCATTAAGGTCCCTCGCCAAAAAAAAAACAACCATCAAGGTAACCTTAATATTGGCTTGTTGGTATTTCAAGTTCTCAGCTTTCTGCTAGGCAAATATAAGCTGCAATCGTGGAATTATGGTCATGTTTAGTTTCTGCACCTCCTAATTCTCATGAAAAATTATCTTTTATGCCCATGGTCATAGCAACAGACGAGCTCCAATGACGGGCTTCAATGACCGGAAATTTAGGGCATGTTTGGTGCGACTCCTCCAAGGGCTTGAAAGTAGTAGACATTAATTATCACATCAAAGCTGATTGCCAGTCTCAAATGCAAGAAATCCTAATTACTACCTCTGTCCCATAAAAAATGGCATTCTAGTTTTGTCCTAAGTCAAACCATTTGAAGTTTGACCAAACTTTAATGAGAAAGTACCAATATTTGCAGTGTAAAAAATTGTATCATTGATTCATCATGGAATATATTTCATGTATGCATATTTAATTTCATAATTGTTGATATTATTTCCTATAAGTTTGGTCAAAGTTAATATAGTTTGACTTAGGACAAACTAGAATGCCATTTTTGTAGGACAGAGGAGTAGTATTTAACTTGCACATTCTAGCTTGCTAACTATTCCTTGATTATAGGACATGGGGTTAAACTGCACAATGGACACTTTAATTCCAAACCGACCTTTCTATTTTTAAAAGTTCCCGTAAAAGGAGCTCTGTACATTTTGGCTCAACCAATCATTGATGTTACAGTACAGGCTGCCAAATAGAGCACAAAACCAAAGTTGGGTAGTAGGTGACTTTGTGTGCAGGGAAGGAGAGTAACTAGAGTAACTAGAGTAGCACCTGGGTTCGACTCCCGTAGACGTGGCGTCGACAGCGAGGCGACAGTGGTGATTTCGTCATCTCGAGGATTTGGCTCAGTTTTCGAAGATGCTCATAAGGGTAGGGTTTGCGTATGTGCGTTCATAGGGGTGATTGGTGCGTTTGTGGGTGTCTGAGTTTGTACTGTGTAATAAGCGGAAAAAAAAAGGTAACTAGAGTATCTGAAACTATTTACGACTATTAAATGAAGCGCAATATCTGCATTGGTCCCTTTTTCTTGGAGTATGCATGCATCGGCGACCAAAAATGGCACTACTAGTAGTACATTTCGAGAGCTATGTGAACAGTGAACAATGAAGAGAGATTGTTTGACGACAGCTGCAAAAAAGGGGATATACTTTCTCTTCCGTTCCAGAGAACTCTTGGTACAGCCAGAATTCACTGTTATTTATTAGGCACCAAAACAGGTCTAGTTTGGAAGCTGAGACCAACAAACAATAAGAAAAGCAACAAAAAAAAAGGGAACAGTAAATGTGTTGGAAACAATGAGAAAAAGCAAAACACTCTTGCCGATATCATCGGTGGCAGCTCGCGTCATGGTGGAGCAGAGGACCTCGTCGCGCGCGATCATCACCTTAATGATGCTGAGGGTCCGGCCCGACGGGTCAGGCGCTTGGACTCGTGCGCCGCCGCACCGCCGCGTTCTGGCTCGCGTCGGGCACCGTCATCTCCGCCGTCGCCGGGAGGTCCGGCGGCCGGTACTGTCGCTTCTGCCCGTCGCCTCAAATCCCTGGCCGGCTCTGCGTGCAACACGGCGGAGAGCAGCAAGGGCGATGCAGAGCAGGTGACGCGTGCCGATACGTTCCATGGCTTGCTTCAAGGAGGCTGGAGCTTGACGCTCGCGACGTCGTGAGCTGCAAGTGGCAATGCACCACCTCTAGCGCGAGATGCTAGTAGCACTTGCAAAGAGCTCAGTACGTATCAGGAGGAGCGAGCAGTAGAATGTTCATACAAGCCAGTAATGGCGATAGGATGCCGGAGCTACGAGGCAGAGATCTTCTTATATAGAGCCATGTATATGGCGTCCCCACGTTTTTCTTTTCTTTAGACATAATCTGTGGCGTCCACGTAAGAGGTGTGGTCCTCTCGTGCATACTTTTTTTTTTTTTGCGAAAAGGATGGGATTATATTAAAACGTGCACAGTACAAACCCAAACTTTTACAAACACCCCTGAGACACTTTTACAGGAAAGCCCCCGAAAGAAAGGAAAATTACAACTAACTCCCCCTTCCCCTAGAACTCTCCGACTCCTCTTCTCCTCGCCGGCGACCACGACGGCTCCTGCTGCCTCGTTCCTCCATGGCTGCGACCTCCAGCATTGGGAAAAGCGATTTGAAGGGCGGAAAGCACCCATAGCCCTCTCGTGCTACTTTTGAATTCAGTGCAGGGGAAAACTAATCAGTTCTATGGATAGGCGTTAATGGCAGTTGCTGAAGTTTTTTCTTAATTAGCAAGGTGACATAAAAAATAACAAAGTCGCAAGTACATATTGTAGGCTAGAGAAAATGGGCCCGCCACACCTGAGTGCATTCCTTCCAATCTGTTGACCTTTTCTATATGCTTGAACACTCTCGTCCTTGCTTCAGGACCATCGGCTAAAAAGGCCTGCAACCGGTATGGCCTCTTGTGCGAGCCACGCGATGGGAACGCACGATCTGCCAGTAGGCGCCGACGGGAGGGTTTATACTATCAGTTGTGGTTTGAGCTCGCTTTAGGCATGCGTAGCCTCCATACGTTGTTTTTTGATCCATATAGATGCAGTCAGAGTTTGGCAAATGCAACCTTTAGAGCAACTCCGAGAGGCTAGGTAAAATATATTCTAAATTCTTTGGTTTTAGCTAGTCTTTTAAAATAAGGGTACATCTAAAAATGTTGGAGTTAAACCAACAGATCTCTAAACCATCAAGGACCCGCGGGGAAGGGAATAGAGAGTGAAGGTCCCTAACTAATATTGCTAGCTAGAAAAGTGGAATGAAGAGTTAGCTATTTTAGATATGGATTTGAGAGGAGAGACTGTTGGGGAGTTATTTTTCAATCACTAGCTATATTTAAAGAAAAAAACATGTTTTAACTAGGCTGTTGGAGTTGCTCTTACTTTGGACTGAGTGGATAATACGGGCGATTGCTCGATATCCTTT
This sequence comes from Eragrostis nindensis, assembly GCA_012490785.1. Taxonomy (NCBI): domain Eukaryota; kingdom Viridiplantae; phylum Streptophyta; class Magnoliopsida; order Poales; family Poaceae; genus Eragrostis; species Eragrostis nindensis. Next base: position 1,220 of record JAAXCT010003028.1, on the reverse strand, counting down.
TCATATGAGCGAGTGACCACATATGTATCTTTGCAACTTTCGGTTTTGATCCGCCGATGAAGAGAAAGAAAAGGGAAGCACAACAGTGGACGAGAGAGGCAGGACAGGAGTTGGCGCCCACAAGCCCGCAACATCCAACACCCACCAATGGGGCGGTGAAAAAGGAAATGGGCAACATCACAAGATTATAAAGTGCGACAGCCTTTCACTAAGGCTGTTAACCCAAAGACTCAAAAAGAGCCTTATAGAACTAGAAATTACTAGTTCAGACTGCCAGGAGGGGAAACAAAAAAAAAATCCGAGTTCATAAAGTTTCCTGCATTTTACAGAAGAGGCATAAAAAGTTACAGAAGAGTCCGTAATATACTTGTATTCGCATCTGTGGAAAGCGTCGAAACTCTGATCGCTGCGTTGTTGACTTGTATGGATCGAGCTGGGATGGATTATCGGGCAAAGCATGGTGTAGAAAAGATGAGACGAGAAGTAGAAACAGCTACAATACGTCAGATATACAGACTCACAGTTACTTTCGTTACAGAACTTGAGATTGGGATATGCAAGAAACCATGTTTCATGAAGCTACTCCTATAACAGAAGGATATTACTAAAATTAATAAATATTATTATCCCAGGCTATCAGTCTCCTAGGCACAAAAATCTAATCCCATATAGGCCATAGCTACCCGGATTGCGTTTCTCATCACTCATCAGCCATCACTCATCAGCCGCCGTGGATCTCCGCAGCAGGCGGATCAGGAAGCTAAGAGGAACCTAGGAACCAAAGGTAAGCTGGTCGGAGAATGACACCATGGCGTCTGCTTGGGAGCATTTAGCAAAGAGGGCAGGGGGGCACGGGAGGTCCTGCAGCGTAGCAGATCAAGAAGGCTTTCCGCCCAAAGGTGCTGAATCCGCATTGACAAAATGGATGTTTATGGGGTAGCTTAGGGTACCATTATATTGTCTTATCTTGTTTATTCTATTTCGTAGCAGTAGTAGTGTGTGTCAGGTGTCAACCGTAAATACGATGAGTCCATTTCATGCATATATTCAGAAACATTACTTCACTTTAATAGATATCTCCCGGCACCAACTTCATCTAGTCCGCTCCTACTCTACTAGCTTAGTGATTGGATCAATAAGTATGCAAAACACATTACTTTTGCTTAATAATAGCCCATTTAAGAAGACAAGGAAATTCAAGATTGCGCAAAGAATCTAAA